>QEOT01122662.1:0-32853 GCA_003123785.1 Pterocarya stenoptera | reverse complement strand
TTGCCACAAACCCCAGGATATATGGAAGAGGCTGATCGATGATAGTTTTTATCTTAGTGATATATAGATGCTTGGGGTAATTTACTGTGAAAGACCATTCATATATATATATATATATTTATATATATATGTATGTATGACAGTAACGTTTCAATGATCTGTCAACTCCTCTATGTAAAACAGGAGAACGTACAACCAAACAGCTTAAAGTGCCGTTCACATAAAACTAATTAAACATATACATGATACACATAACACAAACACACATACATAAATAAATAATTAAAGGATATATATACTCATGATATATACATATAGCATGATTTATCAAGTGTTTATAACCACAATATTAACATTTTTTTGCCCCTTTCTTATAACCTCTTCGTGAAGTCAATTAGATGTAGGAAGGACTAGGAACACTACTATATACATATATACATATATATATTTATAGACATGTTTGGAGACAGAGTTAATATTTCGAGCAATCGGGTACTCGTCGAAGTTAGTTTTAGCACAACTAGTCCTAACTAGCTAGCAACTGATCATGATCAAGAGGTTTACGAGCCAGACTACGTACGTACGTACCGAGAGAATAACTTTAGATAACTGTCGTTAAATGATCTTCATTAGCTAGTGGCTACCTAGGACTTAAATTCTCCAATACACGAGTAATATTTAATAAGTGCCAAATATCATGAAAGAGTTAAATTTCAAGACATCCTGCGTACATGTATAATGGGATCTTGATCTATAGCTAATGAGGGTATAACACTAAGGGTATAATGCTAATGAATTTTAATTGCTATAAGGAAAGCAATACCCGAACGCTTGTCATGAATGATATATATATATATATTTATATATATATAAATATATATTTATATTTATATATATATATATATATATATACTAGCTCTAGCTAGGGTCGTATACTTAGTCGTGTACGTAGTTAACTAGATCAACTCTGTTTCAATTGCAATATTATCTCTCTCTATTGACTAACAAGACGAGGGCGCTTGGTTGCCAGCTTGATCTATTCTAATGATCAATGAAGTATATATATATATATGATTTTTTATTGTGAACTTCATGCATATTATATGCATGCATGTTACTGTGACAGAAAAATAAAGATCATCGACTGATTCGATTATATTTGTAATTATTGATCTACTAGAAACTAATTTATGAGATCAAATTAGGATATATAGTCGACCTATAAGAATCAAAACATTTATATTATTTACGAGATAAATATTAACACATTAATGAATTACCAAGTTTAAAGCTAGTTGGTTCCAAACTAATTATTAGATCAACCAGCTCATAATTAATATATTTGCCAATATCGTTTTTAAAGATTGCTACTTTCTGACTTCAGTTGCCATATATTATATATAATAAGATTAAAATATTTTCAGCACAATAAAATAAAAATAAATTCTACTTCTGCATTAATGCCTGTATCACCTATATATATTATTGGGGAGATATATCACGATAGTATTCCTTTTCATAAGTGTACGTATATATAAATCTTTAACGTGTTCAATGTTTGTCATGTGAAAGTAACTCATAATAGATTTAATATTTTACCATACACGTACGTCATGCGTACATATATAGAAACTATTACGTACTATATATATAATTCTATTCTGATTATATTAGTATGCATGCACGAGATACATTATATATAGGATCGAATAGAGTGATCATATAATTATATGTTTATTAGATATTTCACATGATTAATGTGTCCCACCGCTTTATAATTATATGCTTCATGCACACTCTTCCATCGAATTATATGCACTACAACTTAATTCCCCTAGCTATAATAATTACTATAAATTTAAGTCACTTTATATATAAATTACGTACGCACACGGCACTTAGCATTATATATAAAGATATGAAACATATATAATGCGAGTATATATATATATATAGGGTCTTGGGTACCATTAAATTGCATTCAAGTATCTAAACTAAGCTATTTCAATTAATTTCAGGTTTTTAATTAACATGTAGAATTATATAAAACTTGAGATTATTCTAAGATAGATCAGGTTAATTAATTAGGTATCGAAACGTAATAACTAACCCTTGGTCCCTTACTATGAGTACTACATATATATATATGATTTTTGCATAAACCTATCATTAATATTCATGGGGCAGTACTGTTTGATATATATATCATGATCATGTAGAAGGAGGTAGCCAGTACGAACGTACATACGTATTATACTAATGGGGGCAATATCAGTTATTTGGCAGTATTAAGGAAAGATTATAGTATCAATATTCTGATCATAATATTACTGTTGAAGAAAAGCACGCAGCTAGATCTAGTCTCAGCCATTACACATGATTTCGATCAAACACTTAGTAATTCCTAAGTAAGATGTGACGAATTAACCCTAAATATCTGACCATAAACAATTAAACAAGTCTAAAACTTAAAACTATTCTCTCATTTCAACATGGCTTAAATGTGCGTGCAAGGGCTAATTATTAGAAGAGCAGGTTCAAGTACTTGATGAGTAAAACAAGTGAAACAGCTATATGTACAAAGTTTGCGATCGAGCTTATAATGATCAATAGCCATACATACATATTTACCAATTAAATATATGCTCTTTTTTTTTTTTTTTTGGGTTAAGCTATCTGATTCATGATTTGGCATTGCATTAATATACCACTGCTAGCAGCTTCTAGCTAGCTAGTTAGTTATATATGCAAGGTTAAGGGCTCTATGTGTATATATATAATATGGTGAAGCATGAAATATATATAATATAATATGTGTGTGTACGTCTGTGTATTAATATTTATACTTAATTAATTATGGATCGATCGAATGGCACAAAAAGATTACCAAACGTACTGCATGCATGTCAATTAATTCGCATGTTCAAGTTATACCTTCTATATATAATATATATATATATATATATAGTACATGTAGACGTGTCTGGGAAACTTACGCTTATAAGCTTAAACGAAGAAAAATTAATTTGGAAGAAATAAAATTATTTAAGCAAACAGATAAGAAGCTACAAGGTACGAAAGTATCAAATAAAGACAAACATTCGTAACATGATGCTCATAAGGGATTTCAATCTATTTATATTATTGACAAAAACAACTACATATACACGTACGTAGTCGATCGATCGTCCTAGCGTACGTTTCTTGAACTAGGATCATGAATTTACATAGAGATCGAGCCGTAATTTAATGTAAAATAAGACTACGAGGCATATTATTAAAATTTAAAGCCAAGTGTCATGTTAGGGTAATATATATATATATATATACACACACACACATACATACATACGTACATACACATGACATGACATACTCCCCGAGCTCTCGAGCAGCGTGTTTGACTATATCATACATATATATAATATATACATGTATGTATGTATATTATAATTAATATACATATATATATATATTAATAGATTAGTAGTACATGTATGCATGACAGGCCTCATCATTCTGTCTTATCTTATATCGTCATTAATATATAAGCTGGTGCTCGGGTCAACGTCCTTCCATGATTTGGATGCATATATAATATCCTTCTGTTGTTATTTTCCTTGCACTCCATTGCATGAAGGGAGGAGATCATGAGGTTAAGACATACAGTATCTTATTATAGTATCAATTATTTCCTAATAAAACAGTAATGGAAGGACCATGATCTCAAAACTCTCTCTCTCTCTCTCGAAGCAGCTACTTAAAAAAATAGTCTACGAGTATTTCTACCTAAATAACATATATATTAGTATGTATATGTATTATGTACAGCTAATTCACAAGCTGGCACTTCCCTCAAAAAAAGAAAATTCACAAGGCACCCAAATACAGCATGATTTATCGTAATCATTTGGAATGTGTGACACGTACGTACACTCAATATTCTGTTGTTTTTATATAATTGAATAAATATTCTATCACTATATATATTATTAAGGTCAACTTATGCCATAGATGCATGCGAGTTCTTCATGGGTTGGATCCACTGCATGCTAAGATTATAGATAATTATATATATCTTCTATGATTGAATATATATATCATGTGTGTGTATCTTGAAACCACTCAATGCCACCCCCTGCAAAATGCCAACCCTCATCTTTCACACATGGCATGCAGACTGAATATTACCCAATGATTAGGTTTCAGATCTACTGTGAAGGATGAGGGCCAACTTACATCTATTACCCAGTCTTAGCGTAAATTTAGGACTTCTATACATTCTAATTCCTGAATAAATATATTTGTAAGTTGGCTTCATTATATATGTTCATAATAGTCAGCTAGCTCTCACATGATATGCCTAGCCTAGACATTAAAAAACCCTAGTCTCGCTAGCTAGCTCATTTCATATATATAATAATTTTTGTGATGATTTGCCTTAGCCAGAATTCATTAGAAATAGAGAGACTTTTTTTTTTTCCCCCCCTTTTACATGGTGATGAATGACAGTTTAGGGCAACAATCAATGTAGGAAAGCGAAAAGATATCTTCAAAGGTACTGGCCGGGAATAGGGGCCCTCCTTTTTGTGATTTTATAAAGAGAGCATTGACTTTAAGATCATGTGAAAACATCTTCAACCTGGATTATCTTGGCCTAGTGACACTCATTCACACAGAAAAAGTTGATGCTAGCAAATCAAAATCATATCGTAGGGTCATGAAAATCACACGTGTGGACCCTGTCACTCTCAACGCCCCATGATCTGCTGCATGCGGCCTAAATATATATAACTATATATATATATATATTAATATTATCGTTCCCCTCTCGTCATGCTTTCGCTTATTTCAACTCAGCTTTCCGACAGCTAAGTAGGCCCTTTTTCTAATTTTCCCTCTTTTCCTCATCCATGGTGCTTGAAAAGGCACATCAAAACCTTAAGTGGTGCACTCTAGAGGTGGAATTTAAAACACCCCATCATCATCTAGTCCAGAAGCAATCGTCAAAAACAAGGAAAAAATAACAAATTAGAAGAGAGAAAACGTGAACATATTAATCTAAAAAATTGATAACCACAAATATATTTCTTACGTCGTAGGAAAGCAATGCATGAAGAAGCTGGAATCCACAACAGAATCATTGCAAGCTGTTGAAAAAAAAAAAGAACAAAAAGAAAATCCATAAAAATATTATATCATCATGTGTTGTTGGCGAATACATATATATTTATATATATGATCATCATGGGATGCATGCATGCACAGATGAAAGTATATATATATATATTTATATATATAATATTCCTTATAATAATTATTAATTAGCTATATAAACAGCGACTAAGGTTTTAGGCCAAGTCTTTATGACCATATATTATTAATATATAATTACATTATATATAAGATACATGATCATGAGGTGGACGAACGAGAATCAAAGTGCATGCACATATATTTTAGCTCATGAAGGAATATTTGACCTTCATGTTAGGGTTTTTTTCCCCTAGAAGCTGCAACGTGAAAGAGACGTGCATGACGATCGGAATTGGTGTGTAGATATATATACATTAATTTATATACGAAGTATAGCACTTAGGGGGCTTTAAAAATATAATAACCGTGCATATTCCTCGCCGTACCTTTAGGATCCCATTAATACGTATTTTCTTTTCTAATCTAATTTTATTTTATGTCCCTTGTGGTGATTATAATTGCTTGGATCGATTATGCAATCACTTATTATAAATTTATATTTATATATATATATATATAAAATAAATAAAAGTCCAAGGAAGCATGATTTTGGCTTACGAGCAAAGTCTGGGTGGGTCCCTTTAATGATTAAAATCGGGCAGTTTAAGATCGTGAGGATATGCGGGCAGCCCTCGAAGGTGGATAACTTTGGGCTACCCGTTGACCGAAGTACTTGGGGAATCTTGGAGTAAAGAAAGAAACAAAACGAAAAAAAATAAAAAATAAAAAAGTTAGATGGAGGAATTTTATGGTTAAAGTAGACGTAACAAAGATTTATATGGGGCATGGGTATGTGGAAGACGTAAGCTAGTGACAAAGCATGACTTCATGAGTACCTATATAGGTTGATTAAAAATATTGTTTATAAATTTTGAATATTTAAAATAAATAAATTAATTAATTTCTTGGGGAAAAAATCCATGCAGTGTTCATGTAGTCTTCTGAATTATTATTTTCACTATTTTGATCTATCCAATATATAAAAATGAGTTTATTTTATTTTTTGTCCTTTTTCATTATTTTGTCTTTTTATATGATCATCCTTTTGATAGCTTGGCTTGATCTAGTGTTATAATTTGTCGACCTTACTTACAAGTGACTTGAAAGAAATGGTTTTAATGACGACCTTATCTAATTAGAGATCATGTGGATACATATGGTGGAAGTATACACATGATATCAAATACCGAAAGTTAACTTATAAGTATTTTTGTTACAAATCAATCACTGTTTACATTACACACTCTACACTTATAGCTTTTTATAGGATAGGAGGTACTGTAGAACGATAAATAGTGACTGATGAGAATAATTTTTCTTAAACGACAATTTTTAAGAAATATATATATATATGTATGTATCTATGTATGTATTTGCTTGTTATCATCATCGATATTTGGTGAGAAATCGTTGTAAATATTTATCCATGGATAACGATATTGTTTGCCATCATTCTAAAAGCTTTAATTTATTTTTTTATTTTTGTTATTATTTGGACCATTATTTATAATTATATATATATTATTTTACTCTGGATCTAATTAATTAATTAGTCTGATGAATGCGGAACTAACACGTATATATAATATTTTGGATAGCAGATAGAGATAACATGTAGGGGGCAACAGCTTCAACCTTTCTTAACGTTGCAGCATGTAAGAGATAACATATGGAGTAATAGTACGACTACTCCTCCGAGGGATCATTTAATGACGACTTTGCTTCCAGACTCCTCAACCACAGATCACCATCATCATGTCATGGTGTTGCACTATGGTAGGGCGAGTAGCACTGCTGCTTGAAAGTGAATCTTCATTCGCTTTTTGTGTATCGATCATCATTGATTGTTTTAAGTTATGATAACGCTTTCGGCCTTTTACTTATCTTTTTAATTCTATTCTGTTTTTATTTTTATTTTATTTTTTTGCTATTTATTTTTCTTTTATTCGATCACTTTTTTCTCATTCTCTAAATATTCATGGCCTTGGAATACCCTAGCTGAGACGATGTTTATGGTTGTGCATGGGGTCAATAACATAACCCCTGTAATTTCAGTATATGCGGGCAGCTTCATATAAATATATATATATATATATTTATATTTATATTTAATTATTACACATATAAATATTTTAATGATTCCATTAAAACTTAAAAATTAAAAACTAGACATTGTGAGTTGGAATCTTGGATAGTATAGATCGGCAAAGATTAGAAGTTGGCAACGGAACATCGCTTTCCTAAATACTAAATTAGGCTTACATTGATTACATGTCCACTTAAACTCGTATACAAGTTCTTTCGAAAAAAAAAAAAAAACTCGTACACAGGTGTCAAAAGTATTCTTAACCCAACCCATTAAGAGGTGATCTTGGACCTGGGCCCAATAAACTGGAGTCCATGTCAGTTTTGTAGCCTTATCTATTGGGCTAGTATATTGGGCGCTGCATTCTGCCTACAGCGATTCAGACACAATTTTTTTATATATAAATATTTATAAAATAAGAGGTAAGTATGCAAAATTTAAATTCAAATCTATATACTCTCAAAATTAATATATATATTATGTCAAAAAAACTTAATACATGCCAATTAAAAGTCTGATGATCTGATAGCGTATGACATAGTTCTCCAAATAGAAAATCTGGGTTCAAAACCTCCAACCCATCACATAAATAAATAAACTTAATACATGATTGTAACAGGAGATATAAAATAATTGTTTCCATGTCATTTCTTATTTCTTTACCTATGTAGCCCATTGGTGATTTTGGACTTAAGGTTGTAAATGAATTAATATATTCGATACTCGCTCGGTTAAACTTGAATCAAACTCAACTCGTGAAAAAAAAAAAAAAAAAACTCACCTGTGAAAGAGGATACCCGCTCAATTCGTAAATGACACATACCTGACTAAACTCGACTAGACTCGGCTAAGGCTCGTTAAGGCCGGCTCGTTTATGCCTGAGTCAACTTGTTAGCTCGACTCAATTAAAGCTCATTCATATATTGGCAAATCTATACATACACCTATGTACATATACATATATATATGTAAGTATTAGCTAATAATATAAACATAGTACTTTTATAATTAAATATGTAATATGTAACCTAACTACTTATCCATATATATTGAATATGCTTCATAACTATATTTTATAATTTGTACAATAATTAGTAAAAAATATTTAATAATTTCATATACAAGTATGAGGAAACCATATATGAAATAGATATATGCTTATAAGGAGATTTTTCCCACAAAGCTCAAGACCTATCGAGCCCAGAGGGATGGTGCTGTAGAGGATGAGACTCGTCGATCAGAAGACCCCTCGAGAAGTGTCCAATTCTCAAGTGCCCGCCTGGCGTAATATATGAGAAGCCATCGATCTACTGACAAAGAATGGATGAACAGACCAGAGGGACGACAGACTGAGAGGAAGAGGTTGGATAACCATGCCGCATTAATGGTTCCACCACCCGGACAATACGCCACATTCATGACGCCGTCGCAGAGCCATGCCACATTTAAAGACTTTGACAAAAGGAGCAGTTCGAGGAACACGAATTTCATGAAAGCAGGCACAATTTGCATCTCCGACATGTAGTATAAATAGCAGAACTCAGATACGAGAATACTCTCTCTGATCCCTACACTCACTCATTTGCTACCCTCTAAGAATATTTACTAACTTTGGTATTGGAGGTTACCCATCCCCAAGGCTGCCCTATCAAAGCCATAGTATTTTCTACCTTGTGCAGGGCCCATTTTCGAACACCTAAGTTGTTGTAACTTGGCTAAAAGGTGTGTGAAATACAACGTTAATAGTGACACCGTCTGTGGGATCGTCGTGCCCTTCTCATGCATGTGACACCTCGTTCCGAACAACTTAAGAGAGACATGGGAGATGCCATAAAAATAAGGTTGAAAACCATGGAGGAGCGGGTGACAAAACTAACCGGCAAATTACAGACACTCTGCAAAGAGAACAAGGAATTCAAAAAACCTGAACAGGAGAAGGACAGCTAGGCAGGATGCAACGACACTAAGCACGTAGGATTGCATGCAGGACTCAACAAGGATGAGAAGCAAAAAAACATACAAGATGAGCTCCGTCGCCTCAAAGGGAAATACGAGGAGATAGCAAGGAAAGTAGGTACGTTATCAATAGTGGACCAATTGCTCATGAGCACATGCTTACCTTATACTGAAGAAGTAATGGCGGTGCCTTTACCACCGAAGTTTAAAGTCTCCATCATGGAGATGTATGATGGAGGAAGGGACTCCCTCGAATACATGGAAACTTTCAGGGCTCACATGACGCTGTATGGTTTCTCCAGGGATATAGCTTGTAGGACATTTCCACTGACCCTGAAAGGGTCAGCATGCGTATGGTTCAGGTCACTAGCACTTGGATTGGTTGATAGCTTCGGCGAGTTGGCCAGGCTGTTCCTAACCCAGTTCATGTCCAATCGGAGGAGGAGGTGTTCAGCTGCGTACCAACTCACTATCAAACAAATAGAGGACAAAAGCCTAATGTTCTACTTAGCCTGGTTTAACAAAAAGCACATGACCACCGACAACCAAGACGAGCTTGGCAGCCCACTTGGGAGGGGTCTAGCCACGCTCCCAGTTTATGGCAGAGTTAGCCAGAGGACTCTTGCGACATTATGAGAATTCATGGACTAGGCCGACAACTTCATCAACACGTAAGACACTTTCCGGGTGTTGACAGAGCCATGAAGGAAGGAAGTGGAGTGCATATAGAAAGGAGAAGACTCCAACCAAGGCCAAGACCTTTGAAAAATGGGAGAAGGGCTCTCAAGAAAAGCGACGAGAGGAAGTCCTGACAAAGGGATCTAGACCACGGTACGACTAACCCACGTTCACCATTCAAAAGGAAGACGACCAAGAAACAATGCGCCGCCATTCTACGTACCATCGGTCCACCTCAAACAATACCGAAAACTAGTTTTCCCCAGAAGGAAGGAAGGAATATGCATAACAACGACATGACGCCACTCCCCAACCAGGAAGAAGGAGTGAGAGAGGAGGGAAAGATCAAGAGAAAGGAGTCGGGATCGAGGCGACCGGAATAGGTGGGCGAACAGCCCTCAAAGGCAGTTGGCGATAAGAGAACCATCGCCAGGTCTTCCCCATTTGCCACCAAGGCATGAACCCCTCTTGGGGAAATTCGAACCATAGTTGGAGGATTCGCAAGTGGGGGTGTTACCTTATCGAGCAAGAAAGCACATGTCAGATGGGCCCGATACCATGAGGTATACTCGGCTGAGTATCACCCCGCTAAACAACGGAGGGGTGACCTTACACAGGTAATCTCGTTCACGGAGGTCGATGAAGAAGGGGTTCTGTACCCCCATAACGACACCTTATTGGTCACTATACTTATCACCAACTTCACCACCTGCATAATCCTCATTGATAATGAGAGTTCAATGGACATCCTGTTCTGGGAGCCTTCGCCAAGATGGGGTATTGAGGCCGCTAGGCTGTTGCCTGCCTTTATGCCCTTAAAAGGCTTCTCTGGAAGCATTGTACATCCTGTGGAAACCGTCACTCTATCCATCTTTATGGGGAGTAGCCCCTCCACAACTCCTATTATGGTCAACTTTCTGGTAGTGAAGACTCTGTTGGTAAACAACGCTATCATCGGGAGGCCCACCCTCAAGACTTTAAAGACTGTCACATCAACCTACAACCTCAAAATGAAGTTTCCAACTCTCCAAGGAGTGGGGAAGTCCGAGGAGAGCAGGTCTCAATGAGAGAATGCTACGTTTAATAGCTAAAACAGAAAGATGGAAGGCCTGCCTCGGACGGCCCTAATAGTACAAAGTAGGCCGAGCACCATCGAAGAAATTGTGGCAAGCCTCTGTCTACAACTCGCCCTACCAATTTCGAGAGAGGAAAGAGTGATGCACGATTTTGAAGGGAAATATGAGTGACAACCTCCCTTGACTGGAATTCCACATCTCTTAATTTTGTAACACCTCTTCATCTAGCTTGTACTTTCATTTTTATTTAATGACAACGTAACTTTTCAAGACAATGCAAAATATCTGCTTCACGCTTTCATATTACAAGTAAGGCACCAACAATAAAAGGTGCGGCTAACGAAACACACGGCAACAAGATCATCAACAGATTATCTCCCTGTGGGGCACCATAAGGAAAGGCAAGCCTAAAGGTTGCCTTATCATTCCCGTAGTAGAGTGCAGGTCAGCCTTTGGCGACTCGAAGATGAAAACTTACCTTCCTTGTGTACGTCAGCAGGCGGGTGTGGGTCCAGTCACAAACTGTCCGAAATCACCTCCCCAATGGACACTATAGGGAAAGATCAGTCCAAAGGTGACCTTATCCCCCCCCCCCCAAGTAGAGAAGAACAAAATTGGCCTCACGCCTCCTAAATAAATCAACCTGATCTCCATCGCAACGAAAAATGGGATCAGCACAACCTGACCCAACATTTACATTTCCTATGATATCAATGAGTGTGAGTGGATCCAGTAACAGATTGCCTGAACAACTTACCTCCCTGCAGAACTCAATAGGTAAAGGCCGGCCTAAAGGCAGCCTTATCCCTCCCACAAAGGAGAGCGGTCCTGCTTTCAAGGCGACTCGAAGAACTTACTCCGACTCTTATCATAGCGAAGAGCGGTCAGCCAACTCATTGTCCGAATTTACCTCTACGCGGGATACCTTAGGGAAATGTATGCTTTAAGATTGCCTTGTCCTTCTAGTGACTGAGTGCAAGTTAGTCCCCGGCTACCCACAATTAGAAACTATACATTCCTCATAAGTGTCAACAGGCAGAAGCGGGTACAGTGATAAACTACCTGAATAACTTATCTCCCCGCGGAATACAAGGGGAAATATAGGCCTAAATGTAACCTTGTTCCCCCTATGGAGGAGAGCAGGTTTGGCCCTTACGACAACTCAACCACTTACCCTGACCTCCACTATGAGTGAAGAGTGGGTCTAGCACCCACATGGCCCAAAATGTTACATTTTCTTGTGATGTCAACGAGCAAGAACGAGTCCAGTAATAGACTGCTCGAACGACTTGCCTCCCTGTGGGACTCAACAAGCAAAGGTCGGCCTAAAGGCGGCCTTATCCCTCCCATAGAGGAGAGTGGATCCTGCTTTAGAGGGAACCCAAAAAATTTACCCAACTCCTATCACGGCAAAAGAGCAAACTGCCTCAGTAGTGGCTTAAAGAAGTTATCTCATTTGGAAACCAAATGGGTGGGTTAATTTGAGGTAGCCCAATCTCTCTCCGATGGAGTCCGAGGTTTAAGTCTTACGACTGCTCGAAGCAAAAAGAATCTCCAAAAGTGAAGTAAGGTCTCGTAAAAAAGGTCGCATAAGCATCAGCAAGCAAGAAATAGATTGAGGTTGTAAACTCCCCAAATACCAAGACAAAATATACAAGCAACAACGCCACACCGCGGAAGGCAGTAAGCGCGGAACGATGCAAAAAAAAAAAAAAAAAACAAAGCGAGAAAAATGTGGAAACCGTACAACCGGATACACAAAATCGTTTTATTAATTATGCAAGATTACAATGAGTAAGTTACATCATAAAGCCGCAGGACTATAAGGAGCAAGTTACATCGTAAAACCGCATCACTACAAAGAAAAAAGATACACCATGAAGCTTATATATTCAGCAAAATAGGTTTCAGTACCTAACCCTAGACCTAGACCATAAAACGGCCAGGGATAATCTAAAAAGTCCAGAAGACCTCACTGTTCTTGGACCCATCTAAAACAAGATAAGCTGTTCTCTAATGACGACGAAGATAATGCCAAGAATCAGAACAAGTCAAAGTTGATTTCTACGTTGAGAACCGTTTAGCGGATGAAGGACAGTCACCACAGCAACCAAGCCATTCACCACTGAAACGAAGGCCAGCCACCACAGCAACCAAGCCATTCACCATTGCAACCAAGCCAGATCAAAGTATACTTCCGTGCGAGCAACAAGTTGTGGAGAATGGCTTCCAAGTTGAGCCCTGTAAGCAAAAGGGTAAGAACAAGTGAGGCACAATAAACAAAAAGGACAAGAATGAGAGCAAGGGGTCCGGGACCCCAACAACGAAAGATTGGTGGTTCCACCCTCTGGCACTCAAGCTGCCACAGCCAGCTCTGGCCTGAGCACCACTAGAGGACCCGACGCCCACTAGAATGTGAAGATTTTGTTGGAGCCATGAAAGATAGAAGAAAATGCAAAAGTTCTTTGGAAGAAAAGCGAAGAAAAATAAAAGAATTAAGAAGTCAAGCAGTTAAGCAAGAGTCACAGAATAAAAGAGAAAATGCAGAGTGAGTATAATGGATTTCCTAATGTGGAGAAGGGTCCTTATATAGGTGGAGTTGACATTTGGCCTCTCGATGAACCATAATCTCCTCTTGTCCCCCTAGAGAACCAGAATCATTTGATTATCGCAACCGCTGCAGGCCATATCTATTGATATAATGGGCCGAATTAATGGCTATGAGAAACGGAGTCATGACGCAAAAATTGAAGAGTCGCCATTTAATGCAGAAGCGTAACTGACATGGTGTTGCCACGTACACGAAATGCGGGCGGTAAGGGTGTAAATTTAAACCGAAAAAATGAAAAACCGGAACGGACTAGTTTGTTAAGTTTTGACTCGGTCCGGTCTGGGATAGGTTCCTATATTATGAAAACTGGCCAGATCCGGTCTGGTTTCGGTTTCATAGTTTCCTGGACTAGACTGATTGAAAAACAAAAGATATACAAAATTTAATTTTATATATTATATAAAATATTTTTTATATATAAGTTTTATATATAATATATAATTATATATGAAATTTTTATATATTATATATCATATATGAAATAATTTCATATTATAATTTATAAATTATAACATAAAATGTTAATTTTAAATATGAATATTTGTAATTTGTTTGATAATATGTTATGAATATAATTATATATAAGATAGTTTTATTATAATTTATAAAATATAAATTTAATCTTAAAGATGAAAATTTAATTGATCATATGCTTTAAACATAAAATATATATATTAAATTATTAATAACATTTTATCATAAGAAGTAACATTTTGTCATATGTTTTTTACATTTTAAAAAACTAGAAAATCAGACCGAACCGGACCGAAAATCGATAAAATCGTAAGTACCAGTGTAGAAGGATAATCAGTGCATAATCGGTTTTAGAAAATACAAAACCGATATATACCGGTTTAGTCCTAAATTTTGTCCAAAATCGGACCGGACCAGACCCCGTTACACCCCTAGCGAGCGGTCACTCAACATACAACCAGACCAGACAGGCCAGGAACTTGAAAAGGCAAAAGGTCAAAGGAAATAAGAAGAACTTTTCCCAGCCCCGTCCAAAAAGAATTAGTAGGGTAACTATAAGGGATTTATTCCCACTACTTAAAACCCACTGGGCCTCTAGCCACTACCCGGTCCGAGGGCGCTGAATAGTCAATAAGGCAGGTCAGCCTAACCCAAAGACTTGCACAAAATGCAGCAAAAAATGAAGGAAGCCAGTATTAGAGATACAAACAAAAGGCTAAGAAGCTAGCAGGGTCAGAAAAGTTAAACCGAACACTAGCGGGCTGGACCAAGAAACTTCAAAAGAGCGGTTGGGCACTACCGCCCAAATAACAATTAAAGCGATGGCCATATTCCGAGAATGACTATCCATAAAGAATAAGAAAGCGCAGCGTGACCGGCCAACGGGGTAGGTGGGAGCTCTACGAACCCCTTCACCATGGTTCCCCAAGCCTGCCACCCAAAAAAATGAAGAAGAGGCAAAAGCGAGACATGATGAACAAGATATGTGTACTAGTTAGTATATATGTAGATACAAGCCACTGGGCGAAAAAGTGCAGAAACATGTGTAAAAAAAACAAAAACAAAAAGAGAGAGTATAACGAAACAATAAATCTTTAAGTCTCAATGACAAGGGCACTGGTTTTTGTGGCAGCAGAAGCAGGGTTGGCCGGCTCTACAAATGTCGACATAGGAATGACCGAACTGGGGAAAAAGTCAGGCATCTCTTTCCTTCCCAGGTGATGATTGGTTTGAAAGGATGCCTCGCCAGTGGGAATATTGGCAAGCACAAGCCTCTGAAAGTACTTGGTGAAAGATCTCGAATGAAGTTCCAGACTCTCCAGAAGGAATGCCTGCTTTGATCTGTGACCTTCAACGACCCCACGTCCCTGCGTTTCTTCACGAAGTCTCAGGAACCACTTCAACTGCCCTTGTAGGGAAAGGGTGACGTCCTAAAGACTTTGGTTTAGCTGCTCCAACCACTTCTTCTCCTCCCGCTCTCAGGATAAGTCATCCTAAAGATTTTGGTTGAGCCACTCCAGTTGGGCATTCTCCTCTTCCCACTTCTGCTTGTGCTTCCGCTGGCGACACTCCAACTTCTTCGTGCTTTTGCACTCATCCAATAGGTCAAGCTTGTCTTCTCAAGTTCACACTTCAATTGTTCTCTCTCCTCCCTCTCGCCTCGAGCGTGGTCCAAGTTCTCCTGAACGGTTGCCTCCTGATCATCCATGATGAAAGTCGCAAGTTGAGAAGTGCCCTGGCGACATAAAGGGAAGATTAAGAAGAAGTGAGAGGAAAAGAGAGAAGAGTAAAAAGCAGGAAAGAAATGGCCAAACCTCATGGAAAAAACTCGACAAGCACTCAACAACCAGACCAATGGCCTCCTCTCGGCTCCCCTCCATGGCCAACAGGGACAAAGAAGGAAAGGGCTCGCAAAGCCTTTAAATTCAGGTAATCCCGTAGAGACTTCATGGGGAGTAGATGGATCCCAGCTCAAATCCCCCGGACAGGGGCCAATCGCGACATCCAGAAGAGAGTCATCCCTTGCTGGATACTCGGCCTGGGTGAGTGGTTCATCATGTGGACCTCGTCGACTGTATCACCTACGAAGCCGCCACATTCAGGGAACTCAACCTGGACGAGTGGGTCGATAACTGGACTCCTCAGACCATCGTCGGTTGCGACATGTAGAAAGAAACTCCCCCTTTCTGGGAGTGCAGCCTAGACATAAGAATCTACGGCGAGACTCTTCGAACCAATGTTTTGAATACCATTTCGGTTGAGACATTGAAACGAAATATTTCGATACCGGTACCGTTTCGAAATAATCAATATATTAATAAATTATATATATAAATTATAGTATAAAATAATAGTATATATATGAATAAATTATATATAAATATATATAAATGTATATAAATTATAAATAGTCTAGTCTGAATTAAAAGAGTCTAAAAATGAGTTTGTAGTTTAAAGAAATGAAAAAAAATAAAATAAAATAAAGGCCGAAATCTGATATATCGGCCGGTACAAGCCGATATATCGGCCGATACAGGCCAGTACATGCCAATACAGGCCAAAATTTTAGCCGGTACAAAACACTATGCTTGTCTGTACCGGCTACCCAGCCGGTATGGCATATTTCGACCGTACCGACCAATATGAAATGAAATTAAAAACACTACTTCGAACCACCAAGGATTGCAAAGTCTGGAGGGGACTTACCTCCTGTATGATCCTCTGCCTCCACACGGTTGCTAGAAGTAGCCACCACCCTTTCATTATCAGCCTTAAGAGAATGACTCCCGACAACCGAACGAGATGAAGAAGGATGAGAGATCCATGAAGAATAATAGTGTCCCCCATTTGGAGTGGTAGACATGAAAGTACTTTGGAGGAGGGCATCCATCTCGACCTCACCCACGGATGCCTCAACAGCGACCACTGGTAGAGGTGTCGCTAGAATACTGCTCGCAAACTCGCCAGCCGCAACCGGCGCTGGAATCACCACATAAATGGGATGGCTGGCCTCTAAGGTAGCCAATCCCTACATTAAGGGGTCTCATACCCCGGGAAAAGGCCTATCCTCAGCCCAAACACTCTCCCGACAGATTTTCTTCCCCTTGCCCAGTAGAGAAAGGTCCGAGGAACGCTTCTGAAATAGAGCAACTTAGGGTTGTGCAGTAACCGGCCTATAATCAGAGGGAATGTGTCCCTAGGGAGGCAGAGAGCTCCTCAAACTCTCCTCAGAAAGGACGATCTTGGAGAAAACACTGTTGGGATGGTTCTGCACCCATTCTCGTGCAATCGCGATGCGCCGCGCTTCATAGAGGGTGGTTGTTGGATGCAAATCCTTGTCTTCCGAGACTTTTCCCTAGTCTATCTCCCAGGGGTTCACCTGGCCTACCGGAAACTCCCATTTGTGGCCAGACACGAAGAAGAACTTGGGAGACTAGTCCTTCACTTTGCAATACCACAGCTCCAAGGTGACTAGAGCATGGGCTATCTTGAAACTGCATGCATTACCTTTTTGCCGTAACACCCTATGGGTACAAAGAAACTTGCAACTAGTAAGATCTGCGTCGTTCAGGAAGGATTCCAACAAAACTCGCCCCAGATAGTGCCAGTTGGGAAAGGCCAAGTCAAGGCGGTCCAAAAAGTTACGAACAAAGCGAGGGAACAACAGTCCCAAGCTACATGCAAACATGGAAGGATATAGGGCCACCCTAGTGGAATGACCCTCTACGTCAACAGCGCCTTCATCAAGATCAGAAACTTTGAAAGAAGCGGACTCTGGTACTTGTTAGGTGAGGGCTAAGGAGACCAGCATTGATTTGTTGGTAGTCGAGCGTCATCCGCTACCCAAAAACAATGGCCTGGTATCAGTAGAGCCCTCGTTGGAAACGTTGGGTTGAACAGATTTTTTGCAGGCCATCACTACCAGAGCACGAAGTAGTGAAGAAGATTGGTCGGAAAGAAGAAATATCGAGAGAACTAGAATAGTGGGACAATCACAACACAGTGTGAGGAAACCAAGTCCTACTCCTACATTTTATAAGAAGAATGTGACGATTAGACTCTCATGCACCGTGGCAAAAAGGGTACTCATCATTTCAAATTTTGAGAATGTTGTTTACAAAGCGACGCAAACACGAAAAGTCACTTGACATCCCTTAATTAATGAAGTTGAAAAAATGTTATGAAAATGTGAGCTCATCGTGGAAGATAGGAACACCGTCAGAAATGCCAATCAACAAAAGCTTCCCGAACCTTAGAAAACATAAATAAGGTTCCCAACCTTGATAGGAATGCGGGATTGAATCATGATAAATTCTCATCGTACTCGTCCGATAAGAATTAGTGGGTTAACTGTAAGGGGATTTTCCCCACAAACCTATCCCACGAGAAGGCTCCTTTATACATGACCTGTAGGAGGGATGGTGTTGCAAGGGATGAGACTTGTCGATCTGAGGACCCCTCGAGTAGTGTATAGTCCTTAAGTGCCCGCCCGCACATCAAGCGTGATATACAGGGAGCCGTCGATCTACTAACAAAAAAGGTATGAATGGACCATAGGGACAACAGACTAAGAGAAGGAGGTTGGATAACCACGCCGCATTAATGGTTCTACCACCCGGACAACACATCACATTAATGACGCTGTCGCAAAACCACGCCACATTTAAAGACTCTAACAAAATGAACAGTTCGGGGAACACGAACTTCATGGAAGCAGGCAAGATCTGCTCCTCAGACTTGCAGTATAAATAGTAGATCTCAGGTACGAGAATACTCTCTCTGATTCCTAAACTCACTCACTTATTCCTCCAAGAATATTTACTAACCTTAGCATTAGAGGTTATCCGGCCCCAAGGCCGCTCTCTCAAAGCCATAGTCTTTTCTACCCTGTGTATGGCCAGTGTTCGAAAACTCGAGTTATTGAGACTTGACTCAAAGGTATGTGAAACACGACGTTAACAATGCTACCATATTATGTATATGTATTAATAATTTATATAGTCATATAATATATTATTATTATGAATAAATATCAACTAATTACATATTAATTATTTATAAACTTTTAAAATCTTATAATTCAATATATCTTCTATTTGTTAGTCATACAAATTTAATATTGAATTCTTTCTTTATCTAATTTTTTAATTATTAAATCTTATTCAAAAAATAAACGACTCAACTCGGGGAGTTTAACTTATCGAGTTGAGCTCAAACAAAGGTTAAATAAAAATCTTAAACTCGGGCTCGAGCTTGAATTTTTTAGTCGAGCCAAGCTCGGTAACCCAAAGATCGAATCAGTTCTGCCCAATTAAAAATTTCTGTTAAAAAAAAAAATGCTAGTAGAACCCTCTCAAACTTATCGCTCAAGCATTTTAATTTTTTTTTTTTTTTACTTAATGGTTAAATAAGTGATTCTTAGATAAATTGTGTATTTTCTTATTAATTGTGTATCATGGGCACGCTAGCATCATTCAAAAAAAAAATGACAGTTCCAAATTTCCGTGCAAACCCAATCTGATCCCTTTCGGTTTTCGGTTTAAAAAATCTGACATGAGCCAGAGTCCAGGGCCATGTGCAAAAGGCCCCAGATAACTCGGAAGCATCATATCTCTTCGAACGACACCGTTTTACATTACCAAAACATAATACTTATTCCATGCCCTGAAATTGCCGACTGTTCTTCGACAGAACTCAGAAGGGACAATCGTTCTTTCCTGATCATTAACCAAAACGATAAATACCATTTTAATCATCGAATGATGCGAGCCCTTGAAAGACTGAAACGATACACCATTTTTTCCTCACCAAGCTTTGCATATATGGTTACCAAACGACAGACTCAGAGGGCTCTAAATCACAACGGCAGACTGTTTTGACCCGTATGATGGGGATTTATCAGCTGGCTATGGGGTTGAGAATCGTGTTGAAAAACACATGCCAAAGCTGGGTGTCGCTTCCCCACCAAGATGAGATCCACAAACTAGCTTTATGTTTAAGAATCTGAAATGCTAACTCCATAAACAGTGGCTTCTAGTAGAGACCAAATTAAGTTCTGTTAAAAACTTTAAAATGTTGTGCAGAGAAGCCCTCTAATAATGAATTTAAGCCACAAAAACATGGAGGAAAGAAAGAAGCTTATGCGAGACTAGCCGAGTCAGAAGATTGAACAAAGCTCATGCATCGAGTTTGTTTTGATTTTAGCTAATGATCCCAAGCAACAAAGACAAGACCCCCTAAAGAAAATTGAAGAAGCTAAACAGAAAGCAGCAGCAGCACAATCTGTATATCACCAAATTAAAACAACGGGTTGCTTGAGCAGGCTTAAATTTTCTAATGAAATTCACCAAAACAGAATCCAAAATGTAAAGCCCCTCTCAGCTATACTCAGAGCACTATACCATGAGAGGAGACTTCTTCTTCTTCTTCTTTTCTCAGAGGATTCACAGGTAAGAACTAGAAGTTTTTACTCTTCCAATGCAAATAAAGAGAGTTATCACAAATTCACAATGACAACATGCTTTTTTTGGATCAGTGAACGGCACGGCATTGTTGCAGAGTGATAGACTTATAATGAAAAGCAATTAGTGCTCACAATTCAAAAACTTAGGCATCCTACGAGCAAGATAGTTAAGTTCTGACAAACTTGGGCCCTAAACAAGACTAAAGAAAATCATAATAGTAGATGAAGTGAGCCCCAAGCAAAAAAATACTAATTAAGGTTTTGGACAATACTTACAGATATGAGGCAAAGGGGAGCCATACAACTTCTTCAGCCTATTGTGAGGGTAAAAGGCTATGAATTGTCTTAGTCACACGATAGAGAACAGAACCCAATCATCAAAACAATGGATAATAGGTTATCCAGCTACCGTACAAGATAATCAAGCCAAGGTGATTGTGGAAACCAATCACTCTGAGCTCGTCTGAAGCCTTTGCTCCTCAGTGTAAACCTAGCACAAGGGGTTCAATTCAACATAGAGGTACGCTACCCAAGAAAGAATCAACCACCTTTTAGAGAGACATGCAAGAAAGGGTTGTGAATGCAATGGGAAGTCAACATCTCAAATGGATAGGTGGATGATGCATAAGAAAACTTTACTTGTCAGATGATACAATAACGCAAAACTCGCTAATTATGTATGTATAACGATATCATACCCGAAATAGACACTATACATATACTGAACAATCCCTTTTTTTTCTTGGTATAAAATTAAGAATGCATTTCAAAAGTTTCAGATACTGCTAAGATTATATATGGTTCCCTTCATTCATTAGTAAACATTTTAAGAAAGAGTTGCTCGTGAAGGAAAATCTTCATTCCCCTATTTCCTACAACAATTTAATCAAAGTCGTGCATACCATCTCCAATACCATTACCAGGTAAAAGATCAACATACAAAGCCGTTGCATTTCAGAACTACTAACCCAAAGAAGAAAATGGGTTTATAAATATGACCATCTTCTTATTATTGTTATCATCAGAAACAAGACTCAAACCCATCCCAGACACGCATTTTATCCAATACTTCAGCAGTGACCGAGGGTTTATAAGGTAAGATTACAACTACAATTATTTTAGTTCTACAAAAAAAAAAGAAAAAGAAAAGGGAAACACTCACGAAAACCCCTTGCGAAGCTTTTGTATACCGGAATACATTTTCCGCCTGGACCCGACCGCATTGATTCCCATATCCTTGAGATCCTCCAGTGTCAACATCGGCAAAACATCGTCGTCCACCTCATGTATCTCAAACACCGGCGCGTACCGGCTCAACCCCAATTCGATCAGCCACGACCTCACTCCCTCGCTCGTCCCACACTTCCGGTCCCTCGAATCGGACTCGGGAAAATTGTCCAAATCAACGGCGTCGTTTTCGCGACTTTCCGAAACCCTAGCCCGGCCTTGCCGTCTAACCCCGTGCCACGAATCGAGCACCACGTTGTCGACTGAGTGGACGGGACTGTGTTCCTTCAGCTGACTGTCCGAGTCGGGATCGAAATCTCTGAACCCTTCGTTGTGGTTACCGTCTTCTCTGCTGTCGCCCTCGGCCACGGCTCCTTCTTCGACTCTCGAGACCCAAGTGGATCGGGCCCGTTTCGTCGCGCCCCTCTTCGCCTTCTTCCTGTTCGCGAATTCAAGATTTCCATCGCCGTTTTGGTTCCTATCTTCCTCTGGCTCTTGGATATCCTGGGAATCACCACCGTTGACAAGGTTGATCAGGGACCGAGCCTTCAATGACTTCGAGGGGTGGTCCTTGGGGAGCCTCCAGGGGTGTTGTTTGGTTCGTCGTACGTGAGATTCATATGAGAGCGTGGCCGGCTGGTCCCCGATCTCCCCTAATCGGACACTGGGTCGGCGTTGCCGTTTTGGGGCCAAAGCTTGTCCCTGGTAGTCTGCAGACGGTACAAACGTCGTCGTCTCTGTTGTCGCAGTCGTCGTTGCAGTCGCGGTCGTTGTTCCGGCCGTTGGGCCAGCGGTTATCAGGGCTTCTGGTGGCTGTAGCTCAGCTGCCATTACAGTGGGTGTGCGTAGAAGGGCACAGAGGAGTCCGAGTCACTGTGTGTGCCAGCGTGCGCAGGATAAGGGTAAGTGGTACACACGGGAAAATCTGGTGGTTCTAGAGCCTGACACCTGATGTGGTCTCCACCGTTGGATCAGCTTTGAAGTTCGTGTATTCTAATGAGATCTAATACTTTAGTCGGTTCGTAAGAGATGGGCCAGGACCATAAAAGTAGGCCGAGCTGTGATATTTAGTCCAGGCCATTCTATATTGGGCTTGAAAATTTATATGGGCCGCCCATTTAAGTGTTTTCTTTTTTGCCCTTTCGATAATTCAAGCTGCTGCTGCTTGATCTTCTTCTTCCCTGGGTCTACGGGTACTGAGTCTGATTTATGTACGTACGATACTTCCACCATTGGAGATATCGTGTCGAAGGAAGGAGAACTATGCCAACACCTGTATAAAGATAATTCAACCACTCCGTCCATCTGTCTCTCGCAGCTCTATCTAGCTCGTTCTGCTTCTCTCATGCATGTAATATGTAAATCCAAAACCACTTTATAACTCCCGCTAATTATTCCTCTTCTTCCGTAACAATTCTAAAAGAAAACAAAAACCCACATAAATACAGAGAAAATGAGAAGGAAAATATACTGGTTTTATTGACAAAGGAAAAAAAAAAAGGTATCTAGACTTAGAGGAGGAAACGAACAAACTAGTACAACCGCATATCTCACTCCTAAACCCCACGTTTCGTGATTGCAGAGCGTCAGTCACTGAGACAGTCTACGCAGACACTGTTCCTCTCTACTTATCTCTCAGAAATATCTATATCTGTATAACCTTCTTCATCTTCTTCTTCTTCATCTTCTTCTTCTGCATAAAAGCTGTTTGGAACTGACAGTCAGATCAGCCAGGTCTGCATGCGAGTTTGACCGTTACTTGAAAGAGACTTATCAAGCTAGGCCTTCTTCTTTTTTCTTTTTAGGTGTGTCGATGGCTGGCGTAGAACCCGCGAGTGCTGAGGCTGTTGCGATGTTGCATGGAGCCACAAACGTTGAAAATGTTCGGCTGGTTCCGAACCGTCCAGGTCCCTATCATCATCTCGGCTGCAATTCAAGCTCCGCTGAAGCTAGGAGGAGGCAGTACCTTAAGCGATACCTGAGGCATTCCATGCTCAGAGAGCTCGTTCCGCAGCCTGGCCGTGAGCCACGTACGTCGATCCGGCCTTCTCCTGCGCCAGAGCCTCGTGTGAGTTTTGTTCTCCCAAACGATATCATATATGATTTATGATACTACTGCTTAATTCAAGTCTCTAACTTTGCTTTTGCTGGTATCGTTTTTGCTTTTGGGGATTAACCCGAGAGGTTATCTCAATGAGCTTCAACGCAGATCGATCTAATAATTGGCGGTTTAATGTTTGCTTTCTTATACCCCATTTGGTCTTACATTTTCTTTTGCAGTTTTCGATTATGCTTTCAGAAATTTAGGGTTCCGATCGTTTATCATTTTTTCTAGTCAGTCTAAACGGCGGTTGAAATCAAAAGTTTTATCACTGACATTTTTTTTTGACTAATTTATCCTAATTAAAAAATTATTTACAATTAATATAAATAATATTTTGATCGCGATAAATTATAAAAAATAATTTTTATTATAGTGTATTACGCATCATTTAATACGCAAATTATTGTGTGTGTAAACATGGTTTGAGGTTCATTATTGATATCGTGCTTTTATGGTGTGAGTACAAGTACTTAATTAATCCTCCAGCGTGAACATTAGCTGCAACAACTTAATGCATCTGATCTGTACATCTTTGTCTTATAATTAGGTAAAGAACTTTAATGGTATAGTTTTCAAAGGCGCCTGGCCACAAATTGTTGAGTACTGCATCAATCTTGATCGTTTATTTTTTTTTATTTTTTTTTTATAACTTGATCATTGTTTATGTTTAAAGGGGAACTTAAATTATCTCTAGAAAAAAGGCATATTATCTCAAGAGTTAATTTGCATTTAAAAGGGCCGGGAACTAATTAATACCATTGCTTCATATAATTTTCCAAGGGGATAATATTTATTGAATTTTCTTCGCTCTTAATTGCTTCTATATTCATAAGATTTTATGCTGATTTTATATGGAAGGGATCCCAATTGGATACAAATGAGCGTTTGCAAGTTATATTACAGCACTTTGGTATATATGAAATATTCATGAATTTCTTTTCTCAGAACTATATATCTATGATCTCCATGCATGCATACCGAGCTTACACACCATATTTCACTCAAATCTCAAATCCACTGATGATTCATTGCAAAAATTAACACCGTGCCTACATATATTCATAAATGGAACCTATGAAGCCTTTGATCTCATCTATTTAATTATATACTTTTGAATTTCAATGATGCTCCATTTTTTCTTGTGTTTATTTTGGCGCGTAAGTTGTGTTCAAATAGTCGCAAATTATCTTATGCCTCGTGTCAATACTTAATACGTGTATCGTTTTCGAATCTATTTATGATAACGGATTCCGACAAATTATTGCGAAAAAATATCTCATAAATATGCTTATGTAAAGAAACGACGTCATTTGATTACGTTGTCGTTTTCGCATTAACGATATATGTCTAAGCCCTTTGTAATAAAAATAAAGAATAAGTACTTTGTCAATTTGATCAACATGTCATGAACAGTGACAAGCTGCTTGAGGTTTGATCTATATAATATATATAGACTGGCAAATTAGTACTGAATTGATAAATCGAGTCACCAAAATCAAAAAATTTCTTTTGAGAGAAACCAAATAATAAAGAATCTTAATGATCATTGTCATTCAGAAATTATGGTAAGTAGCTTGTCACAGCTTGTTGCTTTTGCGACAAGAGAGAGATCCAAGTTGGCAGTACCTAATTTATATATGGAGTAGTAGTACTAAATAACATATATATATATATAATGTAATTACATGAGACAAAAGTTTCTTTAATATTCTACAGTTTTCAAATTCCAATCAGGCTAATTAATTAGTAGTGTAGGTACGTTTTGATTAATTAGCATGTAATTGCAGACTACTGCTGAAACTTATTATTGCTAGTACCCATTGTGGAAGCTATGATCAAGAGCCCTACATTTCTATCAATCGGAGATTACTTCTATAATTCCACTGTTGGTGTTTTTATGTACTTTGGAGAAGATAATTAATCAGGGTCATAGGTATACTAGTTTTCATGAGCCCTCGGCGCGAGGTATGGATCGATGCTCATTAATTAAGAATATTCAACATTAATTGTTTTAGTGATCTCAGCTTGATTTCTAATTACATATTTTCCTTCACAAATTATTTTGTTCCTTTGTTGCTTGATGATCATCATGTATTGTGTGCGTTAAACATCTAAGTACTCCTGTGTTTGATCAGCATATAGATCAATCAAAGCTGAGGTTTCTCTTTGAAAAGCAATTACGGAAAAGTGATGTGAGTTCAGCTGGACGCATTGTGATTCCCAAGGTTTGCTTAATTTCTTCTCTGTCATTCGGCATATATAGTTTGATGTATATATATTCGGTGGATAAAATTTGCTTTTTCACAATTATATATATCCGTTTTCTGGGAAATGATCATTTGTGGCATCTCTGCAAAGATCGATGTTTGATCAATTCACGCCCAGTGTATATATGTATGTGATCCCCTTGTATAATTATAATTACACAAAGGATCATGCCCTGGTAGTTACCAGGTATATATACATGGTTTCCAAAGTAATAAAAGAGATCATCATGCCCTAATTAAATTACTGCATATAATATAGATCATCAATATTGCTCATAATTAATTGAATCTCATGGTCATCTTGTACTGCAAATCAAAACATGATCTTCCTATATGTGGAATTAAATCAATATAATTAGTGGTATTTGAAAATCTGAATATTTTCTCCTCCTTCGATCTGCATCGATCATTCCCATGACTATTTTCTTCTTCTTCTTCTTCTTCTTACTCTTTCAGGTTGAAGCTGAAATGTATCTTCCCTACCTGGATAAAAGAGAAATCGTTTCGATAAACCTGAGCGATATGGATTATGAGCTAGTTTGGAAATTCAATTTCAGGTTCGATCGAGTTATAATATTTACCTTATATATATATATATATATTATAAAATCACTACTTATTCCAAAAACTTAAACTAATGGAAATTAATAAATTTTATTATTTATTTATATCTTAACAATCTCTCTTACATGTAAGCCAGGCTCCCCCTCAATGAATAGTTTAACATGTAAAATATTTAATTAAATGAGGTAGAGCATATAGAGTCAAAGTTCGAATTCAGGACTTCTATTATAGTATAATATAAAATCGCTACTTATCCTAAAAATTTAAATTGATAGGAAGAGATAGATTTTATTATTTATTTTATATATTAATATATATATCGATACCCCCACCACCAAAACTATAACCAATTAATGTCCAGCGTAGAGAATTTATAATCATATTAACATGAGACTTAAGACATGCATGGGCGGGCTTGTCCATTAATATTAAAGCATTATGCAGATGGGTGTTCGCTAATTGTGAAACGAAAACAATCCATGCATCAAATAAGCAATTAATTACGTACCCGCGTATAATTTACATGAGTAATTCTATACTCTATATTCTCATCTTATTTTCATTTCACCATGTAAGATGTGGCATATTTATTATTATTGGATGATAAAGAATTATCCAATAAAGTATCATTTAAGAGTAATGTTATACACTACCCTTTTGTCTTATTTTGGTCATACTAAGTGGTATATGGCACATTCATCACCATTAGATGATAAACAAGCATGCAATAAATGATCATTTAATGATAATAAATGTGTCACATCTTACTTAGTGTGATGGTAGTATGAGGTATAGAATTTTTCATCATTTAATAGTGATAAATGCGTCGCATCTTACATAGTAGGATGAGAGCTAGTGAGATAGTAGTGTGGTGTATAAAATTTTCCTTTATATATATAAATATATATATAGGCACAAACCCTAATTGACTTTTAATCAAATAAAATTACCAATTGAATCATAAAAATAAGAAAAGAAAATATAATAAAAACTAAACCGATCGAAGCCTCTACGAAGTACTTCATATATCTATGCTAGCATATGAAGCATATAATTGTTCGAACTTCGAATGTCTTTTGAATGGAACTTTCAATTTGCCTCTGATCTGCATCGAC
Organism: Pterocarya stenoptera; assembly: GCA_003123785.1. Classification (NCBI taxonomy): domain Eukaryota; kingdom Viridiplantae; phylum Streptophyta; class Magnoliopsida; order Fagales; family Juglandaceae; genus Pterocarya; species Pterocarya stenoptera. The sequence continues at coordinate 4,976 of QEOT01122662.1, read as the reverse complement.
CCTTTTACAGTGTGCATAGAACACATTAATTTCAAATACAAGGTGCTTCTCATGTTGAGTTAACTTTCTCGATGAGTTTTATTGACATTATATATTTCAAGGACTCATATATTTGAATAGTACTGCCCCTAGCTTGTTTTTTCAAATTGTCTCCTATATATAATATTTTATAATAAGAAATGTTATTCATCATTTTTTGAAAAGTGTTTTACATATATAGATTTATTGCTTCTTATGGCCATGGTTTCAATTTAGTCCTTTGTTTGGAAAAGTCATGATCAAATAGATATCTCCCTTAATTATTCTATGATTAGTTATGTTGCGTTAACACTTGTTAAGTCACATCTAAAAAATCAAAGATCAGTTAAGTAGTACTTAATCACTCTCTGGCCCTGTTTAGGATTACGTTAGGAGTCCTAAAAACTGCTTAAATAGCTTTAAAAGCTATTTCATAGAAAATTATGTTGTTTCGGTATTCATATTAAAGTACTTTTTAATCTCAAATAAGCCAAAAAATACTTTTAAGGAAAAACATCATTTTGATGCTTTTCATCATAAGTATCTTTTCGAAGAAAAATGTTGGATGTAACCGGCCGGGGAAACCACTGGGTAATTGTGTCCCATATGGCACTAAATAAAACGATATCATTTCATTTTTTTCCAAAACAGTTCAACGTTCCTTCATCTTCTTCTCAGCGTCTTCAGTCCTCTCATTTCTAACTTTGTACAAAAATGCTCCTCAAGCACAAAAGTTCCTTCATCTTCCTCAAACACCGTAAAAAATCTATGTTCCAAAAGCTATGAAAAAAATACAAACTTCAAAGAATCAAATTGAGAAATATCTCAGAATCCGAAAAGAAAGCAATTCCAAAGGACCGACAAGAACGCCTTCAATTCCAATTTTGAATCTCACATATCCAAAATTGAAAAACACAAAGGGAGAGGGAGAGGGAGAGGGAGAGGGAAAGGGGAACGTCCTAAGCTGAGCGGCAACAAGGTGAAACGAGCTTCTAGTTTATGTTCGTCGGACAGATAAAAAGAGTAAAAAGCTAAAAGAAAAAATTTTCTTAAAATAAACTATGATGCTAAACGTGAAGCTATTTACCTTCTATAATCTACATACAGAAAATTTTAAGGCGGAGACCATTTCTCATAAAAAATCTTGAAAATTTCATGCAAAGATTATTGTAGTCCTTGGAGCTTTTTAAGGAGAATGAGAAGAAGAAGCTAGCAATTGTCACAACATTTGCTTTCTCTCATAAGCTATCTAGTCTTCCACCAGAGACTGTGTTCCAGCCAAAGGGCTAGTTCTTTTATTTATTACAGGTTTCTTTAAGGAATATCTGACTAATAATAGTCTTAATGATTTGATTTCTATACTGAAGCGGGGTAAAGTGGAAGAAAATCTTCTGAACTTTTTCCCATTTGCAAAGCGATCTGTTGAGGATTTCAACGATTCTTGTCTTCTTCATCATGTTCTCAGATTTCCTTTCATCTATTTGTTTTTTTAATAATATATTAGCTGACATGTCAGCTGATTCCCCCATGGTGGTATATAGAAGAACTGTTTTTCGAATAATGTGGAATGAAATTAGAAATTTAAACGGCCACTTGTTGATAATTGATGAGGATGAATCCAAATAATCTATTGATAATGGGGGAGTAGCTAGCTAGGTTGATAACTTGATTGTGAGCATTTTATGTATCATTTGAAAATGGGCATCAGCTGGCCGGCTGGTCATGCATGGGATTGTTCTTTAATCACTATATATGCCCCTAAAGGCCGCCTTCTACTGGCTAAGAAAAGCAGAAACTCTCGAAAATAGGTTTTGATTTAAAATATAACCACAATAGGAATGGTAACATGCATGATGAAGTTCAACACCTGGAGAATATACATGCTAGCTAGCTAGCTATATTAATCCAAAACATGTACTCGTGGTTAACATGACTTATGTTCAGTTTAGATAGTGAGATGAGAAGTGATGATTTTAGATGAAAGTTGAATAAAATATTGTTAGAATATTATTTTTTAATATTATTATTATTTTGATATTCGAAAAAATTGAATTGTTATTTTATTTTGTGTGAAAATTTAAAAAAATTATAATGATGAGATAAGATAAAACCGTTTTCATATCTAAACGGGACCTTAATTAAGAATAAATAATAATTAGATAATGTACTTGAATATATATAAAAAATAGAATAATTATGTAAGAAATTTTAAGAACATATATAGCTTTGAAGTATCATCTGATCAAATGTATAGTGTATATTCTAATAACTACTTCTTCTTAGGAAACTTACAAATATATAGATCACTTCCAAAATAAGAATTGAAGAGACTCATGATCATGAAGAGTTTAAAAAAAACAATATAATTACAAAAAACTAGACAACCCTAGAGCTAGCTGCTGCTGGACCTTCGACGGCATTAATGATCGAGTCCCAATCCAACAATTGTATTGTGTCTGAAGTATCGACCATCTGTTGCGACTATTCTTTAACCATTATCCAAATTCCAAAAGCCCTCTTTGATCTACAGTACTTGTAGTACTCCACAAGTATCGTTGTTGAAGTTTCTTCCAATTTATTGCTAATCGTCCTGCCAGGAGAAACCAGCTCACAGCTTCTGACACACAAAATTCAGAAACAGCTTATAACTAATTGATTACTCCCAAAAAGGACAAATTAAAAAAATAAAGAAACCCTGGCTCCGTTTATTTGAGTACAAACGGAACTCCGAACGCCTAGCTATATAATATTTATATATGAAACTCTCATGTCTGCCTCCCTTTAGATCGTGCTTAGAACGCATGCAGTAATTTGAACCTTATTTTTTTAATTCCCAAGCTCGGAATTAATCCCGGTTTGAGTTCCGTTTGAACACATTGTGAAGAATGGCCGGCCACCATGCAAACACTGTCATCCTTGCAGTTATTATTTCGTTTAAGCTATATATTCCATGTAATGTCTTCTTCGATCGACTTATCCATCTCAAATTCTACCTATATATTCAAATCAGAGTCCATGCTACAACGATAACTTTTTCCAATATACTTCAATGTTTTGCAGATCTATTGCTTTAGCATATATATATAATCGCTGTTTAATTTACTCGATTGAATTCCATCTAGCTAATTAATTTGTTGCAGGGCATGGGCCAATAATAGCAGTCGCATGTACGTATTTGATAACACAAGTGAGCAATGATCTCTACTTTCACGCCATCATGCAGATCACTCTTTATAAGTTTCTTGATCTTTAATAATATTACTCAATTCCATGGAATTAATTAATTTTGGTTGACGTACGTATATAAGTGTGAAAATATGATTGATATATCTTCCAGAGAATTTCATCAGGGAGCATGATTTAGTTGTTGGAGACTCCATTATGGTGTTCAAAGATTGTCAGACAGGAAAATATGTGAGTTCTAGCTCTTCTTTGATCACTACTATATATATATATCAACCATTATTTCAAAATTATGACGTTCAAAGATGACCGCTAACGCCCAACTGATCATCATCCCTCCACAATCAATCTTGATTGATCAGCTCATCCGCGCTATTAAGAAAATTAGCAATATCCGGCCAGAAGTTGTGCATCCATATCCAACATCTCATAACTATGGGTATGCAAACTTGCGCCCCACCGTCGGTCAATATGGTTTCCGGCCACTTCATTATGGAACCATATTGCACAGAAACATGAACGGCTACTCAGTGAACTACTACAGTGGAGTGCAGCCACACAATATTCCCCAGCCTCAACCAGTACCGGCTTTGCTATGGAACCATCAACCATGTGAGTAATATCATTTACAAAAATGATTTGTGCAATTTTTGAGCGTATAAGTCAGGTTGATCAAGCAGTCTTTAAAGAGAAATAAAACCACCAAAAACCATATTGGTGTGGCTTCTAAAAAATACTTTAGTCACAAAAAGATAACACAAAAGTAAATACATAAATTGATATAATTTTATATAATACGTCATATTGTAAAGTTACTTTTATTATAAAGTAGATCTAATGGATTCCATGAAGTCATATCAATTTGTAGATTTATTTTGTGTAATCTCTTTGTGCCTGTAACAATTATTACTTTTTTTTTTCAATGCCTTATATTGTATTAGGCTTGTACCTACGCCTAAAACATATATCTTAAAGTCATTTTCTTCGAGCTTATATATATAGATCTTACCAACTTATAACCTTGTCTTTGGTACAGTTAACGTTATGGGTGGCACCCAATTACAAGTTCATGATATATATCTGCATACATCAGATGACACCGTGATCAACGCAAACTTACCCGTTATGAATGATCAGAATGGCTCGCCGCTTGTCTCCGGATCCAACAGTACCAACAATATGAATGACAACTCCGAGGCCTGCAACAGTACCGATCAAATCATGAATCCAGACAACTCACAGTCGCCAGACCCATTCGACAACATCGACTGGGAGGATTTAGCTGAGTTCTTATCATGATCATAACATTAATTAATGTAATGGTTAAATGGCGTGCATCAAACACTACTTTACTTTATCTTATATATATATGTATATACATATATATATATGCATCTTCTCATGTACGTGAATCGTACGTCCATCCATATATGTGTGTGTGTGTGTGTGTTTTTGCTGTGTAATAGAGAATGCTGGTTTGTACATACGTATAAATTAAATATATAAGAACTTTTGAATGTTGCCTGCAATGGTCCGTACTGTTAAAGGATACAGGCCAAGCTACAAGTCGTTTAGACCTCACCATTCCTTGCTTATAAGCTGTCATATTTCATTATTCTTTGGTTTGTTATTTTTCTTTATAGATGTCATTAGCACATTTGGACTTACGCTAAGTTAGTTAGAATATTCTGCTATATTATGCTAGCACCTTCTGTGTAAGAGAATATGCAATATAGAGGAATAAACTTCTTCTTCTTCCATCGACTCATCTCTCT
>QEOT01122661.1:0-32852 GCA_003123785.1 Pterocarya stenoptera | reverse complement strand
GTCTTGACCCTTGCCTTATAATTATTTTGTATTTAGATAAATGATATTTGTAGTCGGAGAAATGATTTTTTTGTGAGTTTGATATTTATTTACTTTTTTCAAATAAATTACGTGAAATTTACACATTCTAAAACTAATTCAAATAAAAAGGGTCAAAATACAAATAATTTTTTGTGATAAAACAATTTCAAAAAACTCAGGCCCCTGGAACCAACCTGCTTTCTCCCTCGAATATTTCAAGTAATTCAAGACTATAGAACTACAATTCTCATCCACACGATAGATGATTGGAAATTCACAGGAGGTCAGACAGAACATATATGGTTGTTACTGTTCTTCATCCATTTCAGAATAATATATATATATATTAAAAAAAAAAAGCGTCCTAGGAACAAGGAAATTACATAATGCAGAAGACATGTTTGTCTGATTCTGGGGTAATTATATTAGGCATGAGAGTCTGGGCCTGCTGGCTTTGAGTTAAGAAGTGGCTGGAGAGCCTTGACAACGATTGTCATGTTTGGCCGGAAGTCTGCCTCATATTGAACACAGAGCGCTGCAACTGCTCCCAACTGAGAATATTACATGAAAACATGGTAAGAACTAGAAAGTTTTTCTGGGATAAACAAATCTGCTCAAACTGCTGGATAAAAACATGGCTCAAGCACATGGGTTGGGTTTTTGTTTGAACTTTGAATGAAACATGAAAGCAACGGCTATATCATATCATTAGCAATGCTGTAATGGACGATTAAAAACTGTTCAATTACTGAAGAATGCAAGTCTGAGTGAGACAGGAATGGAAATTGATATAGCATTAACATAATTTGGTCCAAATCATATACAAAGCAAATGTTAAGTGATGAAGCCCTCATAATGCTCATCCCTCCAACGAATTTAGCAACATGAAAAGCAATAATGGATGGAACGTGATCGCCCAATAGGCACGCATTTCAAGATCAACTAGACATTGCAATTATAGAATTTAAAGTCAAGTGGTTTCATGACAAGATATCCTAGGAGGAAGGTTATCAGACCCAGATTCTTGCTCTTTCTTTCTCTGTTCATAGATACTAGTATTCTCCATTAGTACAAAAGAACATATAAAAGCTTCAAAATCTGCAAGTTGTGAAACAATAAAGTTGAGGGAAAGGATAACAAAGGATACCTTAGCAACCGCCTTTGGTGGGTAGTCATTGTTTAGCTTGGGATCAACACATTGCTTCACTTTGTCCTCGCTCAATCTTGGAGTTGCCTGGGGTTGTTGGAATACAGATCAGATGTGAATATATTGGTGGCAAGGCAACTGAAATCAAATGTAGCAGAAAACAAAGCAACTCAGACAAAACCAGCAGAAAACAATACCCAAGTAACAAGACTCTGCTGCCCTTTGGGCATTGTATGGTCTACAGGCTTTCTTCCCGTTAAGAGCTCCAGAAGAACAACTCCAAAACTATAAACATCACTTTTCTGAGTTATCTGCCCTGTCATTGCATACCTGAACAGCAAGCAATAATGTTTAGAAAAAAGGAAAATCCGTATCAGGAAACAATAATCTTGAGAGCAGAATAAAGTGTTTTTCATCAGAGACCCCCAAGAAGAGACCATAATACTAAAATTGAAGACGTGACAGGAATGTAATTTGCAGCCTATGGATCAACTGCTCAATTGTGTTCATTCAGGAAATTGCAGAACCTCTGGCACTTCATAGTTCATGTTCCACAAGAGACTGAACAAAATGAAGAATGGAAGCTAAAAATAGAGAAAAGCTAAGGCTTACTCTGGAGCATGGTAGCCAAATGTTCCCAAGACTCTAGTTGAATGCAGCCGAGCTGCCGTATCAGAAGACTGATTTGACAAGTTAAAATCGGCAATTTTCGCCAGGTAGTCATCAAAAAGTAGGACATTGGTAGATCTGACATCACGATGAACTATAGAAGGCTGCACCTTTTCATGCAGAAACTCGAGGCCTTTGGCTGCCTCGCAGGCTATCTTAACTCTTTGGTTCCAGTTTAAAACAGGACCAGGTGCAGCCCCGTCTACACCTTTCCTCCCTACATTAGAGAACAAAATATGAACTGAATTCCACAAGGAACGGGGAAGAAAAAAGAAAAAGTGAAATAACTTGGAATACCGTGTAATGTGTCATGTAAAGAACCCTTAGTCGCAAACTGATGTACCAAGATTCGATTATTTGCTTCCAAACAATACCCGATTAACTCAACAAAATGCTCGTGCTTAAGCCTTGAAAATGTTGATAACTGCATCAACCGTGAAAACAGTAAAATCAAGTCCCAAACGCATTGCCTTCTTCAGCAGAAAAATGACGTCCTAAAACCTCACCTGAGCTGCAAAATCTGAGTCTGGCTCTTGTGATGAATTGGTATCCAACTTCTTTATTGCAGCAGCCTGACCATCACTCAGCTTTGCATGGAATACCCTGCCATAAGAACCTTCTCCAATCAAAGCCTTTGTGCCGAAGTTGCCGGTCAACCTACTCAACTCATCCAATGACATAGCCGGTGTTTCAATGGGTAATACTTTCTGAGGAGCTCCACTTTTGACCATGTGGGAACTCCTTGGCTCTCCTCTCCCGATGCCTGTAATCAAGAGGCAATCACACTCCATCACACTTTTATACATATTTCCTTGTTCTAACTCAAACATGTTCTCATAATTAAAGAGTAGGTGAAGAGTAACAAGATAACACCAAATAGAGTATTAGAAGGAGTTGAAGATTGTTATCCCCACCATATGTATCTTCGCCTCTGGGTGGTGCTGTATATTGGTTAGCTGGGAGACCGTGGTTTTCCTCCTCCTGACCTCCACAGCAGAACATAGTTCAAGTTGTGTTTGCAGCGATCTCAAAACCCCATGCAGAGCAAATAAAAGAGGAATTCCTCAGAACATAATAGCTCCTGCAATTACAGCAATCCAACCAAACCCATACATCAAACCCTGACTCATAAAAATCAAAGAAAGAAGAACGCCAACAGTGAAAGTGACCTTCAATGCCCACCCCACCCTTTTACCTCCAACACTAGATAAAAATAAATGATGGAAACAAGCCAGGTGAAAATATAGAAAGCGCACAAACAAATTAATAAATATTCTTTTGGTTCCCGAGAAAGTGGATGAAAGAAAACTTGCGAGTGTGGTTGTAGGATCACTTGTAAAATAATTGAACTTTTATCTAATTTTCAAAGATTCCTTCCTACTTTGTATCATCTCAAAGCACCAGTACTGTCGAGATTTCAATATAACAGCAAGGCAGCACACCTAATCCAACAAAGAAAAGATAAATTTGATAACAGATTAACATTGCCCATTTACGTATCCTATGCAAAGTCAAAGATGTTCACATGTTAACAACATTTGAAAGAACTTTCAAATAACAATAATGAGGGTCGTACCTGGGATCCAAACGATCCGACAAGAGCAGAGACACCAAAAGTACAATCGATACAGACAGAGACCGAGAAAAAGAAATTGTGAAATAATGGGAAGATATCTGGAAACAGGGGAAGCAGAAAGTCGTTCCTCTCTAACCTCCTCGGATGTGGGGGCAAAGGCAGACGTTTCTGTTCCGCGGGAAACTCGGTTGGAGGGTTTAACCGCTAAAACAAACCTAATAACCAACCCTACACGTCTAAGTGCCCCCCACGATGCACGTCCCAAAAAAAAAAAAGACAGACGGGGAGATTTCATGCCTCATTTAATAAAAACACAGATAATAAAACTCAGATGTTTAGACATGGATTATGCTATAAAAATGCATGGTCCAACGTCTGTCGCCGTTTGACCCACAACTTCATTGTACGAACTCCATACGAAAACCAAGTTTAAAGCCGTAGATATGGTCTGATGGTGCAAAATTTGATCTTACCAAACGAATATTTGATATTTCATGTCTCTCAAAGAATAATGCACGTCTTCTGCACTTCCCAATTTACTAGCCACAAGATCGCAAGCCGCATCACTTAACTCACTCACAAATTTTTACGTGGTTTGACGTGGTATGTCATATTTTTTTACAATAAAAGCTACTTCAATACCATGCCAAGTTATGTTAGTTTGTAAGTTTAATTTTCTCAAATCTATTTGTAGCTGTGAAGTATTTCTCATAGAGAAGACATAGAATATGAAATATATTCATTGTAAATCTAACACCAGTTTGTATGGGCAGGGTCGAACGTGTGAAATGAATGAATGGGTCGAGGCCAAAATCCCAAGCATCGTACAATGCACTCAAAGGAGGAAGAAAGTATTGAATCTATTGATTGCTTGGCCGTTGGCGATCCTTGTATGATTCATAAGTATAGGCACTGAAGTTAATAAAATTACAGGACCTTTATTTTTATGTCCATGCATTCTCAAGAGTCAAGAGGTAAGAATGACGCGTGATGATAGGTTCGAGGATATGGAAAACAGTGAACGAAGTTGCAGAAGAAGCTAATTGAAGGGCTAAAAGCCTGCAGAAGGATGGAAATAACAAAATTATAGAAGATCAATAAAATATAAAACACATTCATAATACCAAATGAATATTTTGGTACTACATTTTGATCAATATTTGTTTTGATCTTTTACATTCAACCGGAGTATGTGGACTGCAGGGAATTTAACAAATGCAGCATGCCTTCACCCCAATTACAGAGACATCATGTAAACACAAAGGGAAACCTAATCGGTATAATTAAAGCTTCACCAGTTGCCACATGAAGCAACCCCAATGTCTTACTGTACACTCACCTAAACATTCATAATCTTTCTAGCTGTTATTCTTCTTTCCATATACGGCCAGTAACCCTTAACTTCAGCTCTTGCCTATCCCCACCAGAAAAGTATAGAGCCATATTCCTCTGAATAATGAGTCCGTCCTGACTGTCACGAACTTTCTTATGACTGTCACGAATGCTTCTTGGTATTCCTTGCCATATGAGCTTACGACCATTTGCACCAACTTCCAAACTATAGCTGAATTTCTTTGCCTCATTGTCATCCCCCATGAACCGCAAGAAGGCCATGTATACTGGTGCCATACCGAGCTGGAAAGCCTCAAAATGCAAACAGAATTGTCTTCCAAAACAGTTGAACACCTGCACAAAAAGGCAGATCAAAACATTAAATTGGAATGCATTAAACTTGTTTGCATAGAGAATGAAAAAGTACATGATATGAAGTAGGTATATAAATGTTTTTATTTCTGAAGTAGGTATATGGGAGTGAATCTAGGGAAAAGATCCCTTCACATACAACTAATTGCTGCTAATGCAACTAATGCAATTTGATTAAAATGACAATACTAGACCAATTCCTTTAGGGGCATGAAATATGTTTTACAAACAACCTGTACATAAAGCATGTGAACCCGCTTAAGAAATTATCATCATTTATCAGTTCCCAAGCAGTGCAAGAAGCAAATAGGAACCACTTTTCCCATTTCATTTATTTAAAACTAAATTTAGATCAACAGCCACTCGCCTAAAAATGACCGAATCTTAATATCAACTCAACTCAACTAAGCCTCAATCCCAACAAATTAGGCACAAGAAGAATTACCAAATCTTGCTACCATTAAAAAATTTATGATAATGAGTGATGCAAGATTTTGTAAGCCCTAACAAGAAATAAGGAATAAGATATAATCATATCGTGTCCAATATACTTCAAACCCGTTCAAGATTTTTTTTTTTTAACTTGAACGAGTAATGTATTTATGAATAAGGGACAGCTCAGGGCTCAGGCCATCTCCTCCATGTTCCAATAAGAGACAGAGAAGATAGAAACGGGACCTGAGAAATTACAAAAGTCAGCACAACTAGCTAGATATTAGGACCATAGCATAAAATACTTACAGTCAACATCCATGTGGCATTTTCAACTTCATGTGGGTTTGATTTAACATATCGATGGTTGAAGGTACACCCATCATGCATGTCAACCTTGTGATCATCCTTGAGATGTGCAACAAGAGTTGGGATGTCACCTGTGACAGAGCACTCAGATCCAGCATAAGGGCAACTGAATGGACGGAATCGACAATGTTGCTCATGCTTAAGCTTGCTGTAGTATGGGAAAATATCAGTGCAACCCAAAGTCTGGTATGTGCATGGGAGCTCCAACGACTCAGCAACTTTCTCCAGAGCCAAACACCTTATATTCCCAAGATCGTAGCGGCAAGTTGGGCAACAATTGTGCACTCTTATCTTGCAGTTTGAACACAGAGTATGGCCATTTGGACACTACAAAATGAGAATCCAAATATGAAAGGAGTTCAGAATGTGTTTAAAATTTGGACACTCATATCTACAATGTGTTAGAATAATTTCACAACCAGCATGTTAAGAGAAAACTGACAATAAGTTCTTTTCTAATTCTATTTTAAAATGTAAAAACCAAACCAGCTCAAATGTAGGAAGCAGTAACAACTCACTGCAAAGCTTTCCCAATCAAATTAAGTTAGTTAAATCACTTGTAACAAAAAGTACTCCATACACCAGGTAAGATATATCTCTGAGGTATTAGCTATACAGCTACCTAGAAGTCTCCAAAGCTACCCACCAGGTAATAAATTCATAACCCAAGTCCTTCCTAAGGTCTCGTTTGTTTTCAGAGATGAGATAAGATAAGATGAGATGAGATTAAAATTAAAAAGTTGAATAAAATATTTTACAATATATTTTTTAATATTATATTTGTTTTGGGATTTGAAAAAGTAGAATTGTTTATTTTATTTTGTATGGGGATTTGGAAAAGTTGTAATGATGGGATGGGAGGCTTTCAAAGTTTTCAAAATTTTGGATTTTGGTCTTGAAAACAAACAAGGCTTAGAAGGTGTATACCGCATCCAATAGGTCGAAATTAGATTTGGAACGATAATATTAGTTAAAAGTAAACCCCACCCTAAGAGGCCAGCAGGTTCGAAAACTGAATAAGGTGTTAATAAACAGAATAGACATGCCTCCCTTTGACATATTCTTCCACCACACAGATTCATTAAAATAGAAAATGTTCAAGAAAATTAATAGTCCAGTCACAGTCATGTGCTTAGAACATTCTTTTATAATTCATAACTATATTAAGATTTGGTCATAAGTGAATTCCTTTTGGGTCTATAATAATAAATTATTTATATATTCAAGTCACATTAAACGCATAGTTGCCATTGCACCTGCAAACTTGGATTCCATATGTAAGGGGAACAGTAATAACCCAAGCGTCATTGTAGGCTAGTTAACAAGAAAAAGACCAAGGTTATGTTTGTGATTTAAGCATTATTCTTCATCCCAACAGTCTTCGACTCTTCAGTATATTAGCCTTTTTGTCTCATTTCAGCTGAAACAATCCTACATTATAGTTATATTTGAACATGTGACAGAAAGTTATTTGTACCCAGAACTTGGTTAACAACAGCATTTGAAACTTCAATACAACCTTTAAAGTGAAGTAGAATATAACATCGAAAGAATGCATATATAATGGAGACAGCACCAAACGTGCTAAAACATAATAATTTAAATTCTATAAATTTCCAATGATGTTCTATGAATAATACCATAGTAATTACAGGAATCATTCCATATGAACATCCCAGAACTAAAAATGGAAGTCCTATCAGAAACAGATCATAAAAAAGTTCAGGAATGGAACATATGGGATTAGCATACCTGGTGAATCGGAGGGTACATCAAAAATGTGCAGACGGGGCACTCAAGCAGTTCATGCACACCATTAGTTGAATAAATCCCGTGCTGTCCACCAGAACCATTGGTAGCTCTGGTAGGTTTACTAATAGTCTCCAGCTCTGCTGTTGCTATTTCATAATCTGATACTGTAGAATAAGACTCAACAACTTCTTTGCAAGTGCTGCTACCAGGAGCCATGGCTGATAGATATCTAATGATATTTGTAGTTCAATGACCAAGATCCAGAACTATAATTGCCTCCTTAAATTGTGCCTCCTCCAATCACCTGTGGTGATATTGCTGTGTCAGGAATATATAGGATCTTAGTGCGAAAGAACCTCATAGACACTAAATAAAACCATATATTTCCAAGCCATTGTTGTTTTCCAGTACGTACAGATCTTGGACCAGATAATTGAGAACAAATATATTTCCAACTCGCAAGAGATCCATAGATGTATGCTTACAGCACATTAGTCCTATTTAACTTGCATTTCAAGAGTACTCTTCTGGCTTTTGAAAGTGGAGAAAAATCACACTGATAAACTGTAGAAGTTAGTTTGCCAGGTTCTTACTATACAACTAGTGGACCTCTATCCTATCTGGGTGTTTCTATACTACAATTCCCAAATTATAAAACTAGTCGTTTATTAACTACAATTTCCACATCATAAACTTGTCTATTAACAACATTTTCCAAATCATAAAACTAGCCGTTTATTCTATTGACTAAAGATTGTAACTGGGCATTCAGAAGTTCTATTCTACGGCTTTGCCTTGTACAACATCAGTAGCTCGCATCCCTTCATTTGAATTCCCCAGTAAAACAATTTTAAAAAATCTCTTCCCCATGAAAAACAATGAAAGTAGTCAGGAAATGAGAAGCAGGGCTTTGCAGATATATAAAAGTTTCTAACATTGCAGTTTGCCAGTATTAGAATTGATAGGAAATTGCATTTGCCTTAACAAGAACAAGAAGAGGAAATAACACACGAAATTTGTTTTCAAACGTGAAATACCCCATGAAGAGTGTTTCAGCTAAAACATTGTACAAAATGGAAACAACAAAGCTAAACGCAAATTATTTTCAAACACCAAATAAAGAGTGATTCAGCTTTAAAAAATTATACAAAATGGAGACAACAAAGCTAAACGCAAATATATAACCCAGACCAAAAAGTTTCGCATAGTTCCTCCACCATACCTCAGTCAAACAAATCTCCAACGACCTTGAGCACATTCAACATAAACGGAACAAACTCAAAGTGGGTTTTCAGAAAACAGCCATTTCCATTTAAATCAACCGTGAAGCAATCAAAATCTATGTACAAACCAATAGAACAAAAATTCCAAAAAAAAAAAATATGGCACAAGTGCCGAAAAGAATTCTGGCAAATCCAATCCCTCTTATATGATTATATCAAGCACCGAATCAGTCAAGATATGAAACCAGAACAAATACCAATTGCAAAATTCAAATTAAAAACAAAACACAATTTTCCACGCAGTTCAAAACTTATTTGCCAATCATTACTTTCCCACTTAAGTCATTAATAAAATAAATCAAAATAGTTATAAGAATACTAAAAGAACGCAAAATCCTGTCTCAAAATTCCATCCAACCAGCTCCAATCAAACGCAAAACTGGGTCTTGCCAAAAACTACCTTTCCCACTTAACCAAATCAAGAATGCGGAGAAATCTGGCACAAGAAAAAAAGCCAAAAGAATACCCATTTAAACGATCCAAAAATCATCATCCGATCAAAAGAAAAAATAAACCCACAACATATACAAAAAATCAAATAATCAATTGAGATTTCCGAGCCAAATGTCTCAGAAAACGATCAAATTAAATCCATAAACTCATGGGTTTCACTCGAATCATGAACAAGAAAACAAAAAACAAAAACAAGACTTTCAGAACGAAAAAAAAAAACAACAAAAACAAACCAGTTCCACGAGCTCCGGGACTTGCGCGTATTACCTGGTTATGGAATTTGTAGAACAAAAATAAAAAAGGATATCCTGTTTTTATCGGTGCTTGTCATGGAGGTCTCTGTTGTCGACTTGTCTCTATGCTTCCACAAATCATTACTGTGAAATGTGGTTTTATTATAAAGAGTTTCTCCCTTTTTCTAATGTTTTTCACTTAATTTCTTTTTACTTTTTGTGTTTTTAATTTTTTGTCCAGACCGTGGACCAGTCACTCTACCCGCACGCAACGTTTGAATTCTCGATTCCTCTCTCTCTCTCTCTCTCTCTCTCTGTCGGTTTTTTTTTTTGTTTTTCTTTCTTAAGAGTTAAGACCGTTGACGTTTTAATTTCTAGAATAAAGGATTGAGTCCTGTACTCTCGCGTCTAGAGTAACAACGACTACTCGCTGGGATCCTCTGGCACGTGCCCTCTATAAGTAATCGAGTGACATTTCCTATAATTTTTCTAAAACTATTTTTATAATACGAAAGAAATATAAAGATATAATAAGGTGAATTTTATTGTATTTAATTCCAAACTTCATAATATCTATATACAATATTTAATATAATAAAATTTATATTTAGACTGAATTTGTTATATTTAGAGTGCGTAAATCTCTTTTCAAATTATAAAAAATATTTGAATAGAGAAAATTATAAAATAAAAAAAAGGCTTGAATTGAGATGAGTTCTCAATCTATCTCATCCTATTATTATAATTTTTATAAAATTTTATATAAAATATAGTAAATAATTTAAATTTTAAAATAATAATAATATTAAAAAATAATATTTTAAAAATATTTAATTCAATTTTCATTCCATCTTAACTAACTATCTAAATCTAACCTTAATATCTTTAGTAAAGATGATGAAAAATGTCATGAAATTAGAAAATCTTGCACCTTATACAAGCAAATTAAACTTGAGAGAATAAGTTTTTAGCGTAATCACGTGACTTTTGGAGTTTGCTTAGCTCAATTCAAGTAAATATATGGTAAAAAATAAAAAATAAAAAGTAAATATAAAATAGAAGCAGCGAGTACCCATTTTTTCAAACGCAGCGAGTTCAGATTGTTCCACGAACGTATACACTCGGGGAGTTGGAATACACTAGTTTAGCATTGGTCAATCACGATTCGGTATACTCTTTTTGTCCTTTGCTTGGCATTCGGGGGAAATGTCATACCATTTCTTACTTTTCAACGATCTTTTGCAAATTTATGGGAAAAAAAACGAACTTTTGCGAAGTATTGATATTGTGAGGGTGGAATAAAAAATGGGTATTTTAGTGGAGGGTGGGTCTACGGTCACAGCTAGGAGTTCCGGCTAGAGGTTCTTGCAAGTGTATTTTAGATTTTTATTTTTATTTTTTTATATATATATTTAAATATTTTTTTTAAATAAAAGATTTACAATATTATTTAAAAATATTTCTTTAATTACTGAATAAAAAATAAAAAATTCCCAACAGAGCTGCCCTGCAAGAAGAGCAGCATTTTCTTTAGAGGATGACCACTCTACCAGGAAGAATAGCCATGTAAGGATTACAATCTTTTTTCTTAATTGAGGTTTTTTTTTTTTTTTTGGGTGAATGTTATTGATCCATTTGGAAATATAAAAATAAGTTTTATTTGAGAATAAAGTTTCAAGAAATTTGTTTTTGTAGTGCTTTTTATCTCGAAAATCGTTGCCGATAATTAGGTAATTTAAGGTTAAAAGATTGAAAAATAAAATAAAGATAGTAATTATACTCATAAACTAGCGTGTGGAGCACGCAATATATTTTCCCCCCATACTTATATATTTTATTATATAAATATATTTATATTATAAATATTTATTATTTATACTATATATAAACAAGTAATATGTATTAAGTAGAACTTTTACTTCATATTTTATGTAAGTTATAGTTTAAACAATGTGAGACTCTTGTATTGTCTTTATAATTTATAAAATGATCGCCCTACTACACTATAATTTACACAAAATATACACTAACAAATTTTAAAACTACTTAATTTTAAATTATACTTTTTACAAATTTAAATTTACAATTTGGATCTAAAAATGTATTTTTGATCACTTTTAGACTTATAAATAATTTTTAAACTTAATAAAATGTAGTCTATTATTAAAATGGGTGCGAAACGAAGCGGATTAGGAGTCCACCTCACCCCCCATGTGGGGCAGGTTGCCGAGGTGAAAGCCTCACCCCTGGCCCATGCTGGGTGGGAGTAGGAGGGGACTACCCCACACCGTATGATACAAGTTGCACCCCTACAATATAATGGAATTTAATTTATAAGAATTTTAAATTTAAATATTTTTTACAAATCAGACTTTGTTACGTCAATAGTATGGATTGTGTATTTTACCGACCGATTTACAAATGTAATATATTTAAAAAGAATTTCAAGAATACTCAAAATTCCTTTGTTAACCAGAATGTTTTCAATAAAAATTAAGTACTCTTCAAAACATTGATGAATATTGGATCAATTCAGGGGATGGAAATTTGGAACCTCAGAGAAGAACAGCACGAGTACCTTTTCCATCTGATAGCATATAAACAATTAGTTCCGAAGTTTATTTTTTTATTTTAATATGAAATTAATAATACTGTTGAAAATTACTTGCAATCTTATACGTATAAACAATCATGCCATATTATTTCGTACTTATCAACCAAACCTAATCACAACAACTGTCCACGGTGTCCAATTGTCCATGCAGGGGAATCCTCTTTGCCACACTCATCTTTTTAGCATCTTATTTGTTCTATCATACCCCATCATCGCTACCGTTTCATCTATATGCTATAATATATTTTAAGGCTGGTTCTATAGTCACCATTGGAAGCTCCCGCTAGTATATTTTATCCATATATATATATATTTTTTTTACATGTCTTTTATTAACACTTTTTAAATATTTTTTTAAAAAAATTTACAACATTATTAAAAAATATTTCTTTAATCATTAAGTAAAAAAAAAAAAATCCCAATAAGAGCCCAAACGGGAGGATTAACATTTTTCATGTTTTAAATTAAATTATGTGACGTAAATTGTATGTTGTAGATACTTTTAAATATAATTATTGAATTATAATATATATTAGGTGCATAATTTGCAAAGCACTAAAAACGACGAAAGGGCGCATTTGGTTTTGTCATGTTGTGTGTACATAATCATGACTCATATATGTGTATGGATAGAGAGAGAGAGGCTGTGATGATTGGATTGAAAAGGCCCTACCGACCTTTAAAAATAAAGAAAAGGCCCTACCGACAAAATAAACAACATCCTAAACACCAAGCCGTATTTTTCAAGAATTAATCTTTACATCATCCTATACACAATATATTATAATTTTTTTTTCTCTTATTAAATGTATATTATATGGATGATGAATAAAAAAATATAAATATTTCAAGAAGAGTAAAATAAAAAAAAATTGAAAAAAGTTTAAAAAAAAAAAAAACACATTGGTGTGTGGTGTGTAGAATGATGTATAGCAATGCTCATTTTTCAAATACTCGGCCCAACCCAATCTAATCACATATTAGGTATCAATTGTTTTCACAACTACGTTGAGATGAGACGAGATAAAATTAAAATTAAAAATTAAATAACTATTATTAAAATATATTTTTTTAATATTATTTTTATTTTGATATTTAAAAAAATTAAATTATTTATTTTATTTTATATAATAATTTGATAAAGTTGTAATGATTAGATGAGATGAATTGAGAGAAGTTATGAAAACAAACGAGGCATAAAACATTATTGCAAATAAAAATTATAATAACAACTCTTTTAGATAGTGAGATGATATGAGAATTTTGTGAATAGTAATAAGACAGTTTATGAATATTATTAAGCTAGTTTGAGTTAAGTATTTTTTGAGTTTTGAGAAATGAGAGAAAAAAAAAACTTAATTAAGAATATTATAAAATTAAAATGTTGTTAGAATATAGTTCTATAATATTATTTTTGTTTAAAGATTTGAAAAAATATAATTATTTTTTATTTTTTGTTTGAAAATTTGATTTCAAAAGTAATGTTAGATATAATAATGTGCAAGTTTCATACATTTTTTTTAATAAATAAATTTAAGATTTATATGATTTTTTTCTTTAATGATGCACTCAACTTGTTTGTTAAAAAAATTGCATAAACTTGCCTACTCTAAAATCGTATGTAGCATTAATTCTCTTTTAAATGCTAAAAAAAAAAAAATAGTAGGCAGATGAGTTTTAAAATTAAAGTTCTGGCAACATAATTTGATTTGTGGGAAAATAAATAAGGTCTAATTCATGTAACTATTTGTTTTTTAGAGGCCCAATTGATGTAAAAATTGGCATGAAAATTTTTGTATTTTTATGTAGGATAATGATACTCTTAGCCCTTATGTTGTATTTGGATGTTGAATTGAATTGAGATGAGTTTAATTATTTATGAATAGTAGTGAGTTGAGATGATAGAGTGAGTATTGTGAGGTTTACCTAAGATGAATTTCGATTTATTTAAATGTTAAGATGTGGTTATATGTGTTTATGAAAAATAAAAAAGTTTGTGAATTTAGTTAAAAAAGATTATGGGTCACACTTATAAAGAGATATTAAGTTGAGTGATATTTAGTAAGTTAAGAGTTGTGTATTTGAATGTTGGATTATGATTAAATTTGAATTCAGCTACTTCTATATTCCATACTTTATTTATTATTATTTTACTACTCAGTTATTATTATTATTATTTTTTTCTATTTGAATCTAGATTGAAAATCTCGTAACATGAATTTCTTGCATAATTTAAAAAAAAAAAATTCAATCATCGTATATTTTAATTAAAAATAAATTTAATTTTATAAAAATTGATATGATTACGATTGAATTTTCTAGATTAGAAAAGAATGTTATTTTTTACATACCACACCAGGAAAGATTTTTTTGACGAGAGAGGTAAAAAGTCTCCAAATTCAGAGACCTACCTCACCTGGTGATCTTTTCAGGTTCGGAGTTTCAACGCCAGCGGATGTGCCCCAACACGCAGTACCCTTACCAGACCAGACCCCATTTCAAAAAGTTGGCTTCTCGTTTCCGCGCCCATACTTCCGTCCGCACATACTCTCAAAAAATTCACAATCCCCTTCTCTTTCTCTGTGGGTGCGAGTGTGTGAAGGGCAATGGAAGAGGAAGACCACCAAAAGGTCTCAGATCTGATCAAAGAGCTGGTCCTACGCTTGCTCTCCCGAAACCCCACCTCCGATTCGCACGCCCTTGACCCTGATTCTCCCGATTTTCGCAACTCTCTTCGCTACGCAGTTCGCTTACTTTCCAGCCGAATGACCCCCTCCATTGCCCCCGACGCCGCCGCCATCGCCGAGTCCATCAAGCGCCGTCTCGCCACCCAAGGTAAGTCCTCCGAAGCCCTCACTTTCGCCGAGCTTTACACCAAGTTCGCCTCCAAAACCGGCCTAGGTAGCGTCAATAACAAATGGGCTGTCCTTTATTTGCTCAAAATCATAGCCGACGACCGGAAAGCCGCGAAAACCCAGTTAGATTCCTCGGTTTTGTTGCCCCATTTGGCGTTAAACAACGCCGAATCGGGTAATCGTTATAGGGTTTCACGTACTCTAGGAAGCAAAGAAAAGGATTGGAGAAATGGGGTTTTGTTAGTCTCAAAAGACCCGGAAAATCGACGTGAAATTGCATTTAGGGAGTTCGCGAACTTGGTTAAGGAAGAGAATGAGGTGTGTGAAGAGGTTTTGGTGAGAGATGTGTTGTATGCTTGTCAAGGAATTGACGGGAGGTATGTCAAATTTGATAAAAATGCTGATGGGTTTGTTTTACCGGATTTAGTCAAGGTTCCAAGAGCAACCCGGGTAGTCGTCCGGAAGCTTTGCGAATTGGGTTGGTTATTTCGGAAGGTTAAAGAGTATATTTCAGAGAGTATGGATCGGTTTCCTGCCGAGGATGTGGGAATCGTTGGGCAGGCCTTTTGTGCTGCACTGCAAGATGAGCTTTCAGAGTACTACAAGTTATTGGCAGTGCTCGAAGCACAGTCGATGAATCCTATTCCGCTGGTTTCTGAGAAGGTTGCCTCTGAAAATTATCTTTCATTGAGGAGACTGTCGGTATGGTTTGCAGAGCCGACGGTGAAAATGAGGTTAATGGCTGTTTTGGTTGATAAGTGTAGGGTTTTGAGGGGTGGGGCAATGGCTGGGGCTATTCATTTGCATGCCCAGCATGGTGATCCACTGGTGCATGAGTTCATGAGGCGCTTGCTCCAGCGAGTTTGTTCCCCGCTTTTTGAGATGGTAAGGAGTTGGGTTTTGGAAGGGGAGTTGGAAGATATATTTGCGGAATTTTTTATTCTGGGTCAGCCTGTGAAAGCCGAGTCTCTTTGGAGAGATGGTTACAGGCTCCACGCTGGGATGCTTCCTTCATTTATCTCACAATCTCTTGCACAGCGCATTTTGAGGACTGGTAAGTCGATAAATTTTCTTCGGGTTTGTTGTGAGGATCGTGGTTGGGCGGATGCTGCAACAGAAGCTGCCACAGCTGCTGGGACTACAACAAGAAGAGGGGGCCTGGGTTATGGTGAAACTGATGCCCTTGAGTCTTTGGTTGATGAAGCAGCGAAGAGGATTGATAAGCATTTGTTGGACGTTATGTACAAGGAGTATAAGTTCAAAGAACATTGTCTTGCAATTAAGCGGTATTTACTGCTTGGACAAGGTGATTTTGTTCAGTACCTAATGGATATTGTTGGGCCAGAGCTTTCAGAGCCCGCTAACACCATTAGCACTTTTAAACTAGCGGGCTTGCTGGAAACTGCAATTCGATCTTCTAATGCTCAATATGATGATTCTGACATACTGGATAGGTTGAGGGTTAAGATGATGCCACATGAAACTGGAGATAGAGGCTGGGATGTTTTCTCATTGGAATATGATGCAAGAGTGCCCTTAGATACAGTGTTTACAGAATCTGTTATGGCAAGGTATTTAAGAATTTTTAATTTCCTGTGGAAGTTTAGGCGGGTGGAGCATGCGCTTATTGGTGCCTGGAAGACGATGAAACCAAACTGTATTACTTCTCATTCCTTCACTAAGCTGCAGCGTGCTGTCAAGTTCCAGTTGCTTTCGACACTGCGGCGATGCCAGGTTCTTTGGGATGACATGAACCATTTTGTAACAAACTTGCAATATTATATCATGTTTGAAGTCTTGGAGGTGTCATGGTCAAATTTTTCGAGTGAACTGGAGGTAGCAAAGGATCTTGATGATCTACTGGCTGCACACGAGAAGTATCTCCATTCAATTGTAGAGAAATCCCTCCTTGGAGAACGTTCCCAAACCCTTTGCAAGTCACTCTTTTTACTCTTTGAACTTATATTGCGGTTCCGAAGTCATATCGATCGATTATATGAAGGCATATGCGAGCTAGAAGCAAGGTATTCATCTTACTGTATTATTATTGTTATATTTCTGTACAAATTTTTTTATTATCGTAAGAACTGCATTTGGTCAAGCTAGTATACACTAATATACATGTTTGCTACAGAATGGAATCCTCTTTACCCTCTCGAGACAAGAGCAAATCATGGAGGCTATTAAGTGATAAAGCTTCAGAACCTGGGTCCTGGATAAGTGATGGCAGGAAGGCCCTCACACAACGCGCCGGTGAATTTTTTCGAAACACGGGACAAGAATTGGATGAAATAGCAAAGGAATATTCATCGCTGCTTGAGGACTTCCTTTCTCAGTTGCCTGTGCAGCAGCATGTTGATCTAAAGTTCCTACTGTTCCGGCTTGACTTCACTGAATTTTATAGCCGGTCTGGTCCCAGTTTATAGAAAATTAGTCGACGCGTTAGAGTTTGAGGAAAGTTTCCACGATCAAAGCATAAAGAAAATGCTTCAATTTGCTAATTGCTCCTGCCCAAGTGACTGAAACAATCATATTCATCGGGGCTGGCTAACCTCAGGACCATATAACAGTTCATATTTAATTGCTCTAATTCGGTATGTGAAATTTTAGCTCCTATATGTTTTTGTAGTCTGTGTGCACAGTTCAAAATATTCGTCGGAGATCTGACATAGGCATGTCTTAATTTTCAGATGGTGGTTGCTCTTTTCTGATGGCTTATGTGGAAGTTTGATTGACTTGAAGGTATATAGATTAGGGGGTGCATTGTGGTAGTGTTTATCTGATATATGAATGATTTTCTATGGGAAGATTTCTTGCGACTTTCACAAGCTGTGCATCTAGAGCTTGGATACTGTACCATAAGTTTTATATTGTCTGAATGATAAGCAATGTGTGTTTACCTATCTTTTGCATCTTCCTTCACTTGGATTCATTACTTTCTTCTCGTTCGTCTAGAATGCTCTGTTGTGGCATAGAAATAAACCATTGCAACCTTGAGGGGTAGCACAGTTGGTCAGTTTTGGGTTTGCTCTCTAATGGTCACCAGTTTGAGTCCCCTTAGAGCTACTGGAAGTTTACTTGATCATTAACTTCAAGGCTCCTTAGGATTAGTCGAGGTGCGCGCAAACTAGTCCAGACACCTACGGTTATCGAATAATAATAATAATAATAAAACCATTGCTTTTTGAACCAACGAATATCTATATAGTCGTTTATGCACTTAGGGAGGGGAGGTTTAAATAGAGAGTTGAGATGAGATATAGTTAAAGTTGAAAGTTGAATAAAATATTATTTTTGTTTTGATATTTGAAAAAGTTTAATTGTTAATTGTATTTTGTTTAGAAATTTAGAAAAATTGTAATGATTAAATGAGTTGAGATGATTTTTGAATTCAAACAAGAACTAAAGAGGAGATTTTTCATAAATTTATGCTCAGGCACGATTCTTTTTATGAAGATAAAAATAATTATTTCTATTGAATGCAGCATAAGTAGACTTGAATATGAGAGAACCACAACCTTCTAACAATTACTGATTGGCGAATGAGCCGATAGTGTTTATAAATTTATTTTTCACTTATTATTATTATTTTTTATATGTATATATACATGAGGGAGGGGGATTCGATTCTTGGTTCTTCTAGTGAAAAACCAAGGTATTATCAATTGATCCAAATAATCTTGACTATTAAATAAGAGCATCTCCAACATGCTCCCTCAAAACACCAATTTCTTTAAATTTTTATCCATTAGGCTTGGTTTGGATGGCAAAAATCTTTTATCTCATCTTATTTAATCACATTTCTTCTCAATATCTAAACATCATAAATACAAATACTTTTTAATTTCAAATATTCAATCTTTTCATTTAATCATTACTTAATTATTACAACTTTTCTAGACTTCTAAACAAAATACAAAAAGTAATTTAACTTTTAAATTCCTAGACAAAAATTATATTAAGAAAATTGTATTTTATTAATATTTTAACTTTATAATATTTTTATTAAATTTGTCTTTTTCTTTTTTCAAAATCTCATAAAACATATCAACTCAAACAATTTTATTACTATTTACAAACTATTTTATACTATTCACATATTATTTTATCTCATCTCACTATCTAAGCCGAACTCCTAAATCCCACTTCAACATGTTGTCTACAAGTTCTTTTGACTAACATAAAGCTACAATTAAAGAGATACGTGGAAATATTTTTCATCTCACGTCAATCGTATTATCTTATTTCCCTCTCAAAAATCATTTAAATATAAACACTTTCAAGTTACTTATTATAATGTTTCCATCTTTTCAAATAAAAAATAATTCAATTTTTTTAAATTACAAATAAAAATAATATTAAAAAAATTATTTTAACAATATTGGAATTTCATAATATTTTTTATTAAATTTTTTCTCTATCATTTCTTAAAATTTAATAAATACTTATATGTAACTATTTTATTATTATTCACAAATCATCTTATCACTATTTGTAAAATCTTCGTCTCATTTCATTTGTTAAGCATCCTTTAAGTCACGACAATATTTTTCATTTTTAATAATTTAAATGGTCCCAAAATAAGTGCTATGTTTACATATAGCAAAACTCAAAAATTAATTGGGATTTCTTATGAAATAATAATTTCCTACCACTTTTTATCTAAACATGGTTAAATTTTCTATAATTTTCTAGACTAACTCCGGAACCCACCTCCTTTTGGTCCAAGTTCCAATCTTGATTTTCTTCTTCAACTTTCACTCACTTTAACCATCTCTCTCTCTCTCTCAGATTACGGTACGCATAATCAGGCTATTGCACACATTCTAACCCCTCTCGGAGCTCCCTTTTTACTTTACTAATATTGGGCAATGGCGAAGTACGGAGAGGGTGACAAGCGGTGGATTGTGGAGGACAGAGCTGACGGCGCCAACGTCCACAACTGGCACTGGGCCGAGACTGACTGTCTCGATTGGTCCCGAAACCTCTTGTCCAACCTCCTTTCCGGTCTCACCGTAACCGACGGAGAAGGCGATCTCTTCATCAAGATCAAGAAGGTTGACAAGGTTGACGGCGAGGCCTACCTCAACGTTCGCAAGGGAAAGATCATACCCGGCTATGAGATCAGCGTCACGCTCTCCTGGGAAGGTGAGGCCAAAGACTCCGACGGCAATTCCCTGCTAAAAGCCGAAGGTCTCGTCGAAATCCCCTACATTTCCGACGAGAACGCCGACAAGGACCCCGAATTGAAGGTCTCCATCAAGGACGAGGGCCCTCTTGGGAGGAGACTCAAGGAGGCCATGCTCGCGAAAGGGAAGCCCTTGATTTTCGATAAGGTCAGGGTCTACGTGCAGACCATGGCTAAAGGTGGGCCTGCCAAGGACGAATTGGAGGTCAAGAAGATCATGCCGAAGGCTCAGTCGACGGTGGCTGCAACGAATCCAAAGGAGTTGGTTGTGGAAAAGAAGGCGGCGGCTAAGAAGGAGGGGAAGAAGGGGTTCAAGACGATAACTTTGAGCGAGAAGTTTAGCTGTCGGGCGAGGGATATGTATGAGATACTGATGGACGAGAATAGATGGAAGGGTTTTACGCTGAGTAATGCAAGGATTAGCAAAGAGGTGGGTGGGGAGTTTAGCATCTTTGATGGGTCAGTAACTGGGACCAATTTGGAGTTACAGGATGGGAAATTGATTGTGCTGAAGTGGAGGTTCGCGAATTGGGACGATGGCATTCATTCGACGGTGAGTTCTTTTGGTTTGATTAGATTGTAATTGATGGGATTGGTGCAGTGACTGATTCTTGGATGATTCTTGCAGGTGAAACTTGCTTTGGACGAGCCAGAACCCGGGGTTACCGTAGTCAAGCTGGTGCATACTGATATTCCTGAGGAAGACAGGTGGGTCTTTGTTGATGGGTTGGCTTGATTTTTCTTTTTTCCGAAGTTCCTAAGAAATGTAGGAAGTTTATTGTTTTCTCGGCTGGTGGGGTGAAGTTCTCTGTTTGGGTTGTTTTTGTTGCAGATATGGGAATGCGACTGTGGTGGAGAATACTGAGAGGGGATGGCGGGATCTTATTTTCAACAGGATACGGGCAGTTTTTGGTTTTAGTATATGAGATTTTTGGGATGTGACCACTTATGTGTAGAAGTTCTAATCAATCTTTTTCTTTTTTCGATCAGTAATGGAAGGCTACTGTGTTTGGATTATGTTCACACTCCAATGTCATGGAATATCTTGATAGCGTGGATTTTGTCTAGACTGTCTTTCAAACTAAACTACCACAACTTTAGTGTTTTCTGTATTGGTAATTCTTCCATCAGTTACTTATAAAAAAAAAAAAAAAATTCTTCCATCAGTTTAGCAATTTGGTTTCAATGATAGAGATGTCTCTTGTTCCTGCCTACTTTAGATGTCCTTCATCTTGTTTTATCCTGTACTGCATTTGAAGACATCGGAACGCGCATTACTGCCTAAACTGTCGTCCATTTTTGGCTAGAGAACCGTGGTGTTTGTGCTTATTACTGCTTTCTGTTGCATTTAACTTCTTTTCTTGTTGTTAGCCATTGCTGAGTGTGATTGAGCAATTTTAGTATTTAGTAGCAATCTTTTAATGAGTTCTAGTTCCTGGTGCAGTCAGGTTCTGTTACGAGGAAATGCTGGTATTTAGAAATCATATTGATGCGTGCTATTCTATTTTGAGACGAACTTTTAATGAAAACTTAAATTATTAGTATTTCTAGCTAAAACAGATAGATCTTAGATCTTAGAGTAGGTAGCTCAAAATGCTGAGGTTGATGTGGTCAAAATTATAGTAGCTTGTGGGAATATTGCAGATTTTCTTTTTTTATTGGCACCAGGTGTCCAGTAACAGCATCCCGACTAATTTCTGGGGTGCACAAGCCGTAAGTAGTTTTCCGCAAGTGCACATTGGATAATTCAAGAAGAAAATCTCTTAGTCCGATGGCCTTTAGACATTGTTTGCACTCAAGGGGATTTGAATCTTAGACTTGGGAGAGCATACCTCCAAGCACCTTTACCACTTGAGTCAACCTCTAGGGATTTATTGCAGCTGTATTATGTAATACTGTCTTAAATCTGGTTTGAGTTGTACGTTGTATTCTTGTCTACGAATTTGAGGTGGTGGCCTGACTTTTTAAAGGCTATTAGTGCGCGCGCCTTCATGGTTATAGTTGAAAGCTGGGGCTTCTGCATGGATATTCTGCTCAACAGATTAGGCTTTCTTTGTTTTTTAAGAATTTATGACTGTTAGGCTGCTTTACTGTAGATCTTGTTCGTGCTCGACATCTTGTTTGGCTATTCTTGGATTTTATTTTGTTCCAATGGGAGCAAAGTTTTGAGATGTGTGGCTTTGTGTAATCCTAAAGAGGAACCAATGAAAAAAGCTTTCACCTAGCGGAAAAGAGCTTGAAAACATTTGAATCTTCGCCGGAGAAAAATAAATTGCAAAAATAAAAAAGGAAACGTCGCCTGAGAGATTCGAACTCTCGCGGGGAAACCCCATGTACTTAGCAGGCACACGCCTTAACCACTCGGCCAAAGCGACGATATATCACGTGGGCCATTCTATTTATATTTGTTCATTTCTTGATAACGGACGACCGTAATGAGAACTTGTCCAGTTGGTCTTCAAAACTATTTGCCACAGTTCATGAAGTTGTTGGGCCGCACCAGCTTGAAAAGTTGTTTCACAAATTCCTCCCTTATAGTTTTGGGTCTCAAGCAGCCCAAAAGTTGAAGCCCAGCTAGAATCCTTATATGATATCTACTTTTCTTTTTCTTAGAGAAGTATTATATTTACAAACAATATAAATTACAGTTGCTTCGAGAGAGATGGCATCATCGTTGTTTCTTTAGTCTTGTAAAGCTATATCTTTACGAGAAGGAATTTATTCAAGTGTCCTCCCCCTTGTCTTTGGGCTTTTCTACGGCGCTGATCATCTTTTGGTGCTTTATTATAACAAAGGGGGATGGAGAGGATGGTTCTTCAGTGTCTTCAGTTACACCTTTTACAATGGATTTGCATAATCCTCGAGAATAATTCAAGAAAATGTTACAATATATAAAAAGCAACTTTCTTTTTCGACATTAATAGAAACGTAAAGTAGACCCTAGTGGCCGGTGATAATGCCCTTTTTTGCCTTTTTTTAATAGAAGAGATGATTTAATTGGAGGACACTTGTTCTTTGTAATTTCTAACATCTGACATGATTAACTAGGACAAAAGTAGTAGTCTAGAAAGAAAAAGAAATAAAAAATAATGCCCAACAAAGTTCCTAGCTGGGTTGCAAATTGCTTGGTTCTCATAATTTCTTTCATATGGATTATTATTTATTTATTTATTATTTTTATTTTGTCATTACAACCCTGATCCTCATGGGCACGGAATTGGTATTTTAATGAGTATATGAACTCCGAATAATTATTTATTTTAAAAATAAATGAGTCTCGTGGCAATGACCAATAAAGGTGCATACGTATCCCACAAACATAAATTGGCCGGCTGAGCTGAAATCCTAAGCTTGAGGCACCGGACAATCTGAAACTTCGAATGTGGAGGTTTTTAATCTAAAAGAAGGAATAGAGTAGTACGAGGCAGGCATATGTCCTCGATTATCTTGAAAGAGTAATTATATGTATAAGTTACTGTTTATTTTCACATTTTACGTCTATAACTCTTTCATAAAATATGAGATATTTTTTATAAAGTATAGAATGATAAACAGTGATTGATGATAAGAACATGACTTTGACCAACATTATTATTTTAATTGTCGGTATGAAATAGTAAATGAGAAATCCACCACCTTACTATTTAAGCCACGAGAGAGAGAGAGAGAATGTCAAATGGTGGAGTTTATCCTTTTCAATAATGGAACCTCAAAAGCTTGATTTTAGTTGTAAAGGTCTCCCGTCGTTACTGTGGAGGAAAAATAAAAAGAAAAAGAAAGTGGGTGGTGGATGAGTGGTGTACTTATTGGAGTCCAAAATGATCGATATATAGAATACCTGTGTCCAAAGATAAGAGTGGAAACAAAGAGACAAAAGGGTTTCCTTTTGCAAGTTTCAACATGAGTAGTGTCATTTTCCTCTCTCTCTCTCCTTCATGTATTATTATTTATTTTGATGACATGTGACAAAATGACGCACTGAGATGGAGGGTTGACCACTTCCAATTTCGTTGAATATTGTTCATTGTTTTAATTTTCCCACCAAACTTAATAAATATTAAATTTACTTGCTACCTATCTTCTTAATGCTATGTATGCTCTTTAAATCAAATTAATACATGCTATTGTTTTTCATATTTAGCTATAATTATTGATATAAAATAATAAATATCTAAATATATATTTAATATTTTGATATGAGAAGTGTTACAAATACAAAATGACTATAAAAGTAAACTCATTAGGTGAAGTAGTTTCATGTGATATGTTTCATCTATTTTAAGATAAAATTTATTTTATAATATAATATAACACATCAAACTACGTCACTTTATTAGTTTGTTTTTATATAATTATTTTGTAGTTAAAATATTTATCTTTAAAAATAGTCTGAATGACCGAAAGAAATGATTAGAGGCTTCATTTAGAGTTCAAAATGGATGTGTATATATATAAATATATATATTGGGACCATGTTGTTTTGGTCTGGAAAACGTGAACCCACGATCTCGAGGGAAAGAACTAAAGATTACAACATTAAGCACGTAAGACTTGGCGCAGTTCGATGCAACATGTGTAACAATGAAAGTCGTGTTTATTGTTCTATTCTAATCCATATCAAATATTATGGTTTGTTCCTCATTTCATTGCTATTTTTATCGTTTTTTTTCCCTCCAAATAGATTTCTGGTGGAGTTGACAATTGACATTAATAATAGTCTCGACGGATATATATATGATCAGTATTTTTTAGGTCAGAATTTTAAAATTGAAGTCAAATCACAAGAAGCTTATCATTCATACGTGTTATGTGAGTTCTACATTAGTTTAGTAATGCTCTTGTATAGTCTTTGGCCTCCTATATATAGATCACATTTTATATAACACATTAAAAAAGTTACAAGAAACTAACGAAGGAACTCACGAATAAGTTCGAACTCATTTGAAAAATATACAAACCAATTATCATAAATATAAAATGTAGTTTTGTGATGAACTCAACCTCAATTCATACCTAATTAAAAATTAAACGAGCATAACTAAGCTGAAGTACTTGGCTTGATAACATCTGTATAAGTGACCTATTATTTTTTTAAAAAAATAAACAGATCTTTTTTTTTTTTCTTTTCTTTTTTATAGTGAGAAAGGTAATGTTTGGTAAAGGAGAGTTTGTATAATTTATAGAACTTGTGAAAAAAAAAATTTGAGATAGATTTTGAGATGGTTTTTGTGTGTGGATGAATAAAATAGAAAGTTGTACGTGTAGATAATTATTTTAGAGGAATACTATGCATTATCTCCTATTCACTCTCACAGTCTACATTTATAACTTTTTCATAAAGTGTAAGAATGTTTTTTATAGGTTGTGAGGTGGTAAATAGTAATTGATGAGAAGAATTTTTCTTATTTTTAATATGTGTTTTGTATTGAAGCTTGTGAAAGATATTTGAAAGATTGCATGAATAATACTTTTATGAGGTAGTTTTGCGAAAACTTAAGCTACTGATTAAATTAAAAGGTTTTTTTTTAAATGAAAAGGGATTTTTTTAACATAAATATATAATTTTGAGAATTTTAAAAAACCAAGCATGATCATTAAAAACGGTTAAGTTTAGATGTTGAGATAAATTGAATTGTGAGTAGCAATATTTTATAGATCTTATTGAGATGAATATAACTTTTTAAACTAAAATGTGTCCCCAAAAATATCTTCCAAGCGCATTTTATTTTTTTTGTTTTTAAATATTAAAAATATATATACTCAAACTCACTAATAATAACTTTTTAAAATATTTTTAAATAATACAATATACTAAAAACAGTTTTAACGACAGTTTGAAAAAGGCAACCAAGCATTTCTCTTCATTTTTAATCCATTATAATAGCTAGGGTATCCTCAATAAACTTTTCATCCTATCATTTAAAATATATTATCAAAATTTCTTTTTTATGTTTTACATATTGACTTTTACAATATGTCATCTATCAATTTATCTATTTTTTTCTATATTATTTAAATATATATTTTAAAAATATGTCATTTCTAATAATAAATTTACAATATTCATATATTTTTTTATATTTGCAATTTGTTTTTATATATAGTAAAAAATAAAAGTAAAATGAAGAAAATGAAAAAATTGTTTTAAAAACATTTCCAAGATATTTTTTAGAAGAAAATGAAATATATGTGCTTTAAATGATGAACAATAAAAAAAATTTGCTTATATGATAAAAATCAAAATAAAAGAAAATTAGAAAGTAAATAAAATATCAATAATACAAAAAATTTTACGGATAAACAATATCCACCACATCTAACGAGTCATAGTAGCTAACTTATTGTAGCTAACTTATTTATATTTTTTTATATTTATAAAAAAATATAAAGTACTCCCGGTTGAGACCATTCTTGAAATAATTTATATTTTTTATATAATACAAAAGTCGTTGAGAGTGTACTACAGTAACGATAAAGTAAAGAAATAAAATCTGAAATACAAATAAGAATCTTTTGAGATCACACAGTTAACAAAGCAAGCTACTTGCTTCACCGTACTTATACTCTTTGCATGTACGTCGTACTTCAGTTATTTAATATTTAAAAAAAAAAAAAACCATTTCTGTCGAACAACCCGCCGACATAGAATCCGTCACTGATTTGACGGGTTGACGTGGCCGGTTAGGAATCCAGCGAGGTCCTCGCCTTTGTTCGTCTAGTCAATTTAAATTTAATTAACACATAAATTAGTTCAAACTATATACAAATATTATTTATTTTCTCTAAGTTTGAAAACCATCTTTTCCTATTCCAATTTAATTGTTTTATCTCGGGTGCATTATTTTATGAAAATGATTGTCCATTTTTTAAAATTAAAAAAGTAAGAAATCCATATGGTTTTATTTTATTACCAATCACATAAATTGAGATCGTGGATTAATGGTGGTATAGAAACATGCCTAATATAGTTTGGTAAGTATATTATACATTTATATTAATATGGAGTCATCGTCGAGTAAAATATAGCAGTAAAGAGGGGCCCACCACTTTCTATTCATTTGAGTTCTACTACGAGATTATTAAAAAATAATATTTTTACATCGAAATAATTAAATTAAAAGAAAAAATACATATATTCTTTAATAATTAAATCGCTATTTGATTAAGAAAAATAATTTATGGATTAAAATAAGTTGAATTCGTGAGTGCAAAATGGTTGATTTAGTCCGACAGTATAAAAGAAAGTAGGAAACAAGAGGAAGTAGTACTCTAGACTTTGTCATATAGACTAATCAAGAGGAAGAAGTACTCTAGATGGTTTGGTAAGCAAGTAAGGACTTTTGATATTCAACAATAATGACGATGAAATTAGCATTCACGTGGAGTATTATTCAAAGCCTGAAACCGTACGAAGCATTTGAAATTTAATAAAAGAAAAAAATCATTCCAAATAATATTCCCAGAAGGGTTACAAATTGAACTTTGGGAGATCAATAATCATGTAAAATCTTATTTATTTTGAGAATTGGGGCGTTCTCGTGTTATGGAAATGCTTAGAACAATTGCCAAACATTGTCTCGTTTATTTTCACATAAAATGAGATGTATTGAGATTAGAGTTAAAAGTTAAATAAAATATTATTATAATTTTTTTTAATATTATTTTTATTTTGAAATTTAAAAAAGTTAAATTCTTTGTTTTATTTTGTGTGAGAATTTAAAAAAATTATAATAATTAGATGAAATGAAATGAATTAAGATGAGTTATAAAAATAAATGAAGCTTTTTTTTTTCCATGTCACAAAATATAGAGAAATTATAGTTCTATACATATATTCTATAAAAATAAATTTAAACGCTAAATAGTTTAAAGTGACACGTTTAATTTATTTAATAATAAAATATATCTAACAATTTAAGATTAATTTATAAATTATTTTTAACTATTTATTTGAAATAAAACGTAAAAAAGTTAGTTGCGAACAGATAAATAAAAATATTTAACAGTCTCTAGTTTGTATATTTCTTCAGCCCGTTTCTCCCTACCTAAATAGCCAGCAATCATAGTCTCGCCGTGTCTGGAACTTTGGCTCCTCCCTCTCTCCTCTCAACTAGCCATTGTCTATAATTTTTTTTTTTTAATTTGTTACTCAAGCTTTTCGACGGTAGCACCTAAATACTTTGATTTATTGTTTTTCAGCCTTTTAAGGTTGCCACTTGCCCCACCATCGAACTCCCTAACTGCTGATTTCTTTGACGGTAGGAGAATATCATCCAAACAAGTGGCACATGTATCTCATGCGCAACCTACACTGCGCGTGAGTTCCATGCGTCGTTATGTTAGGTGAAGTTCTCTACCGCCACATGCGGCATTATCGGGGTTAGCAGTTTCGGCTCTCTTAGATCCGACTGTTTTTCTTTTTCCTAGTGTGATGCATGATCTGCACGTGCTACCATAGCCGGTGGCAGTCCTATGCTGGTATATCAGTTTATCTGCAGGTTGTTATTCTCTTATGTTCCTATTTTTTCCTAACCACTAATCAAGATAAAATGTCGGTGATAGTCTCCCTCAACTGGACCAGATCATTAAAATGTAGCACAATCATTTTAACTGTGATTTTTAATCGTAGTTTTTTTAATTTGTTTATCAGATAATGTAATCGCTTTTATGCGACATTCTCTTTGGGAGACATAAGTTAGAGTTAATCTTTTGATTCGAGAGCTCACTTTTTATTTTTATTTGTTAGGTTACTTTTACTTATTTTGGAATAATTGTTAACAACTCTCATCTTTTGAAATCTTTGTATTTTTATAACTACTTAATTTAATCTATGATGTTCTTGAGAAAAACAAAAACATAATAAAGTTAGTTTCATCTTTAAAAAAAGAGAGGAGTAATAGGGGTGTCTTTCTGCTGTGCTTCCTGATCTAACTCCATTAGTTGGAGAACTTCTGTCGTATATTACCAATAAAAATCGACACGGTGTCAAAGACCATCGTGCTTGCCTGCCACCTTTGCTGAAAATTGAGACCGCGTTTAGATTGGCGCCGTTGGATTTTATCTCTGTCAAAGACCACCTTTGCTTGCCTGCCACGTACAAACTTGTTGTACCACAGAAAACTGTAAACAGTGATTGTGTTAGAACTTAGAGCACTCCCAATAAATCTAATAAAATATAATTTTTTTTATAATATAAAAAAGTTGATCAAAATAACTTTTAATACATTTTGTATTTTTTTTTATTTTATATTTTACAATAATAATTTTCTACATTCAGAGAATATTATTTATTTTTAAAAATATTTTTAATTATTTTCTCTTTTATTTAATAGTTGTTCGGTATTATGAAATTTATTTAAAATGAATAAAAAATATTAAATAATATAATATTTAAATAATATAAAAAAAATAAAAAAATTAATATATGATATATTATAAAAATTAATAAATAAAAAAAATGTTAATAATTTATTTTAAAATATAAAATAAAGAAGTTATTAGTTGTACTCTAAGGTCCTACACGGAAAGCC
Organism: Pterocarya stenoptera; assembly: GCA_003123785.1. Lineage (NCBI taxonomy): Eukaryota > Viridiplantae > Streptophyta > Magnoliopsida > Fagales > Juglandaceae > Pterocarya > Pterocarya stenoptera. The sequence continues at coordinate 3,026 of QEOT01122661.1, read as the reverse complement.
ATTTAGGACAGCGGTGAGAAGAAACTCGACTCGGTACGCAATTTGGGGCAGTAGGGCTATTATATTTACATAATTTGCCACTGCTTTCATGCAGCTCAGTTTTAAACTACCACACAACTTAAAATATAAAATAAAAATTCTATTTATCATTTCATACGCTTTACATAAATATGTAAATGATATTTTTATCATTTTATTTAAATAAATTGATATGTAAATATATGTATTTAAATAATAAAAAATAAAAAATTACATATTAATATATGATATAAAAATGATAATTAGCATTTTTCAACATACATTTATTTTTTCAAATATTAATTTTGAGAGTTTTTATTCTTAAAAGTTGCATTCCTTGCGAGGTAGAACTCCGTTAGTGGCACTCATGCAATTAATCGGAGAACAAGAGGTCAAATATATAAAACATGTACAAGAACCCTTTATAGTCTGTCCGAAATGACATGGGTCGTCCGTCTTCGTCCCCCCATAGTAAACCCCACCCCCCCCCCCTCTCTCTCTCTCTCTCTCTCTCAACAGTGCATTCACTTTCGCCATAAGTCCATCTTCTTCTCTCTGGAACCAGGCACTATTCTGTGTTTCTTTGCTCCCTTACCTCTCTCCCTAGACTTGAGGTCTCAGGCAGAATAGGCAAGAGCGCGAGAAACCCTCCTCGATGGCCGAGGCTGCGAAGCACATTCCCATCACTGGCGGGACCCTGATCTCAGACCTCAAGAGCCTCTTCCCCGTCCTCAAAACCAGAAGAACCGTTGTTTTAGCATATGGGTTCATGTTTGCTTTTGTTGCTTTCACATTTTTCTTAGCTTTCAGCCCCTCTCCCAACGCTGCTTCTCCTTGGTTCATCAACATCTTCAGTGGCAGTGATAGCAGTAGCAGTAATGGCTCGGCAAGTGACTCTTACAGATCTCGATTCTCTCCTTTTTTCTCGCACTTCTTACCCAACAACTCATCCCCACAACAAGTTGGTAACTTTCCTTCTCCTCCTCCCGAACAAACCAGCGCTTCTAGATCTAGTAATGACACATTCCAATCTCCTAATCTCGCTAAAGAACCATCCACTGTGAACAACCGTACTCAAAGTACAGAGATTTCTCACAAGGCTAAAGTGCCAGACACAAATCAGTCTGTAGTTGTTGCCCCAGAGGTTCCGGTGGCAGCCAATCGCAGTGCAAGTCTGCCGAAAAATCCGGCTCCTAACGTGAATAGAGAACCACCCTCTGTGAAAAATCAAACTTCTAGTTCAGAAAATTCTGATAAAGTGACAGTTGTAAAAGCAAATCAGAGTACAATTGCCGCCCCAAAAGCCCCGGTGGCTCCAAATCAGAGCGCGAGTCCTACAGGGAAATCGGGTTCCCCAGATTCGAGCAATTCTGAGAAAGAAGAGCAACTTGTTGGAGGGAAAGATGAGATATCGAACCACACGGCTTCGCAATCGAAGAAAGAGAGCAATGGAACTAATTCAGGTGTTACGCAAGGGAAGGATAGTTTGGTGGAATCTTTGATGAACTGTGATTTATTTGATGGGGAATGGGTGAGGGATGATTCGTATCCGCTTTACAAACCCGGGTCTTGCCCACTGATCGACGAGCAGTTCAATTGTATTTCCAATGGTAGGCCCGATAAAGATTACCAGAAAATGAAATGGAAACCTAAGGGATGCAGTCTCCCAAGGTATGTGCTGCAATTGTATATTTCAACGATGCTTTTGTTGTCCCATTAATTTTTATATTTTTTTGATATTTATAGAAACTGAATCCAGAGATTGGCATGTTATAAATAGATAAAACTTCATGTTTGCTGTTAGATGATTCTACTAAGCTTCGGATTAATGTATTTTACCATTAAGCTGATAATTTATTCTGGTATCTGTGGCTTGTTCTGCTTAGATCGGATTAGGTGATGGACTCCGGCATTTTCATTTTTTTATGGTGTTTAATTTTTGGGCTTTGTTCCTTACCTTATACCTCTTTTGGAAGTGATCCATGAATTTAATTTCTGGGTTCGTTTCTTTGATGAAATTGATTTAGATGGGACTGTCATATGCAGATTGGACGGAAGTATTTTGTTGAATTTGTTGAGAGGCAAGCGGCTAGTTTTTGTGGGTGATTCTCTGAATAGGAATATGTGGGAGTCTCTGGTTTGCATCTTGAGGAACTCAGTGAAAGATCAGATAAAGGTTTATGAAGCAAATGGTAGACACCACTTTCGCGGGGAAGCTTCGTACTCTTTCGTATTCAAAGTAGGTTAACAAACAAATCTAGTTATTTAATTTTGTTATTACAATTTCCAATTACCTTGTGAATCGTTTTCTTATTTTGTGAACTTCTGTACCCTTTTTTCTGGATTGGAATGGATGGATGGGTAGGATTATGACTGCTCCATAGAGTTCTTTGTATCTCCTTTCTTAGTTCAAGAAACGGAAACGCCTGACCAACATGGATCGAAGAAGGAAACCCTTCGTCTTGATTTAGTGGGGAGATCTTCTCATCAATATAAAGGGGCAGATTTCATCATCTTTAACACTGGACACTGGTGGACTCATGAAAAAACTTCGAAAGGGTATGCTCATGATTACTTTGATAATGATACAGGCTGCATTTTCTATTGGATGAACCTAATATTTAGTGTGGGAAATTGCAGGAAGGACTATTATCAAGAAGGAAGCCATGTCTATAGCGAGCTGAATGTTCTTGAGGCATTTAGAAAAGCTTTAACTACATGGGCCCGATGGGTTGATGCCAATATAAATCCATCGAAGTCTCTGGTCTTCTTCAGGGGTTATTCTGCCTCCCATTTCAGGTAATCCAATGGAAAAACATTGATACCATGTTTTTTGGAGGAATTAGGTTTGGGTACCGATGCTTGTGGAATACTTCACCATCATTTGTCACCATTTACACTTTGCAAAAATATTTGAAAGCATTTTCCCCCTATTGAAAAGTCTTGTTAGTTTAACATCATTGTAACCTTCTTTTACATTAGCAATATATCAATCAAGAAACACTGAA
>QEOT01122660.1:0-32849 GCA_003123785.1 Pterocarya stenoptera | reverse complement strand
AAAAAAAAAAAAAAAAAGGAATTCAAAGTTTTCGCGATTACCATACGAAAATGTAATAATTAGTACTCGCTACTCAAGCCAAACAAGAAATTTTACCGGGAAAATTTAAAAGTAGGAAAGAAGGGCGCTGGGGGGCGGGATCACATATGTATAAGTAAAGATAGGTCAAGTGACCCAAGTCACTCTCCTCATTGTCTTTCCCTCCTAATCGTCTATCTACCGATTTCAGCTTCAGGAGCTTTTCGTTTTCTCTTTATTTATTTAATCTCTTTTTAAGAACCCTAAAACCCAGAGCATACAAGTTTCCAAATATACTGCTGTATACGGTATACCAGAGCTTTTATCACCAGGTCAGTACAACAAGTTCCTTTTTTTTTTAACCTTTAGAATTTCTCGTCCATCTCAGAGAGAAGTAGATCGGATTTTCTAATCCATACATGTAATGTGTGTGTAAGCTATATGGAAAATGCCCCCTTTTTTCGGGTTTTGCTTTTTCTTTTTGTTAATTCCCATAACAAAAATTGAATTTTAAGTGTGCAGTGGTTAAATGATCGCACATGTTACTTCAATAATATACAAGCTATAAATTTAGAAGTTTCAGATTCACGTTTTTTTAATATCATATGCATAACTTCCCCCATTCATTCTGGGTTAGTATTTTGATAATTTGAGCAGCTCCTCTTTTACTTGCTGGTTGTAGTTTGAAGTTGTGAGATGTTGAAGGTATTGGATATAGCTGTTGTTGCTATCAACATTTAATGCGCAGGAAAATCACCCATCAAGTTGGCCTTATTAAACAAGAGAAATCTTGGGTCTTGCTTGTTTGATATGTGTTGAGTGGCTCTTCAATTTATGGGTAGTATGTTTGAAGCCCAGCTCACTGACAACACAGGTTTTCCGGAGAAAGACAAAGTTCTCGAACCAAATTGTGTGACCTCATGTGGTCTTGGCTCTCATCCCGTTGTAGAGGCCTTATTAAGCATAAAAGAAAGAGACCCATCTAATACTCGTGAAATTCATGCTATTAAGAAATCAAGTGGTGCTTCAGAGAATGGGTGTTGTAATGCTCCCTTGGAGCAAAAGGACCCTATGAAAGTGTGGCAAGAAATGAAAAAGAATGGTTTCCTCTCACTACCTGCATCTCAACCAATACTAAAAAAGCATGTTAGGAAGTGCACAAATGACATGGCTAAAACTGAGATGCCCAGTAGAAAAATGAAAGTTGCAAAGATAGAACTTGTTGACAGGTTCCCTGAGGTTTCTGCACCAAGTGGGTTGCTTGATGAACTGAATCCGGGGATTATAAACCGCTTAAGAAACCGTAAACAGGTTTATTCAATAATTCAGGCCTTGGTTAGAAGCGTGGAGTTAGAAAATACTCAAAGCAAGCAGCAAATGCTGTTTAGAGAGGAAATTAAGGATTGTGATCTGAATGAATGTTCAAATGCTCTACCATGTGGCAGTCAAGTCAGTGGATGGCCCATGTACCCAACTAGGCCTATCCACATGAATTCAGAAAAGAAAGTAGGGGTTGATGATTTGAGTGTAGCTTTGAGAAAGAGTCAAGATCACAGGAATGATAAGGAAGAAGTAAAGTTGTGGTCATCTGGTACTACAGTTCCAGAGAATGCAAACTCTGCTGATGAAACCGTGTTGACAGAGAACTTAAGCTCTCAGGAAGAGTCGGAAGATAATGGAGTGGTTTCTCCTTTTGATCCCAAAGGTTAGTTGTGATTTAATGGAAGATTGTTTCTCATGCTTATTGCTTTTCATTAGTCATTTATATTTGACCTCAGTGAATGCTGATTGACAATAGAACCTACATAAAAGGGATACCAAATACCCATGGTGATTGAAATTGCCATTAAACATAAGTCATATTTTCTTATGAGCTATGCATCCAGGCAGGGGGTCATCCAGAGGATCTGGCAGGATCTTAGCAAGCTTTGGTGAGCATATCAACAGGGTTGAAGATTTTGTAGAGAATGCAAAACTGGGATAGATTTTTGGATTGCACTGCCAACAATTTGGCATGCTTCTCTCTTTTAAAGGTTTAAATTTGTAAATTCAGGACTCAAATGCAAAATATCATGTATAAAATTTACTTCTCAGCTGTCAAGCTGTAGTTATCTCCCTCCCCAAACCCCCTTTATGGTAATCATTTCATTCAATGACTAAATTCAGGGACAAATTAGCTCAGTATCATACCCATTCATGTATGTGTGCATGCACCAAGTTGTTCTGCTGGCAAGCTGGTTTCTAAATGTGCATGTACTCCATTACACAACCTCTCCATGCTGGTAGTTAAAAATTTTGGTTGATAATTTTTAACTAAATTCTCTTTATGATACTAATCATTTTAAGGTACAGAACATCTTAATTAAACTGATTTATATTTCTTCTTGCTTCCGAATTGCCAATCTAGCTTCTCAATGGTTGGGACTCCTTTGCCGGGATATTAGAGGGCGCCTTGCAGGTGCATTTCACTTTCTTGGAGCTTGGTCATACTCTAGTCAACAATCTATAATATTGCATTTGATGAAACCTTTTTTTTTTTTTTTGCAGCACTAAGACAGAGTAGGATGAGGGTTAAGGATATACTCCAGATGGAACTGCCTTTACTGATATCGGAAGAGTTCTCACCAATCAAAGAAAATGAACAATTTTCTGCTCCCGGATCTTCCATGAGCATAATTCTTCACATGCATCAAGTGAGGTGGACTGCATTGTTTGATCAGATGGATAAAGTACTTCACGAAGAAATGAATCATCTTGTAAGTTGAATAGGACTTGTATTGCCTGATGTTCAAAGAGAACATCATAGTTCCTTCATGATTCTCAGAACTGTGAATTGTTGTATGCTTGTTTGGTAGGCATGATACACTTCCATGGTGACGACATGAATTTGCACCAATGAGGGTTGAATGTTGTTTTAAGCTGATAGTGAAGTGTTTGCCTTCAAACACCTGAATTGATGTTTTTCAAGGTGTATGAAAAAAGTTCCATACAAGCATATTGACGCTGAAAGTAAAAAAAAGGCTTATGGCCTTAATAGTCTCTGTCCTCATTTTCCAAGACAATTTTTTTCCCCTGGAGGAGTATCAATTCCCTGACAACAGTTTAGGCTTCTTATTTTCTTCTTCAAGGAGACTATTGCGGAGTTACTGGTTTGTTTTTTCCTGTAACTTGTAATTCTGTGAGGTTCTTTGCAGTTTTTCACCTGGAATTTAATTTCAGGAGATCTGGTTGAACCAAGTAGAAGAAGTGCACTTATTGCATGGGCAGCGTGTGCCTCATGCTGATTGGTATTCAAGACATGATATCAGCAGCAGCAAGGCATAGCAGAGTTTAATTCCAGGTATTTATATTTTATTATTGCAATTGACTATTATAACATCGTAACTTTTTGCTTGATGTCCTGATAATTTTGTTTTTGCAACTTAGCTTCTGCACATTTTATGCCATATGCTCGAGAATGAATCGTGTCCCATATCTAAATCATTTACAAGTACTCATGTGTGACATTGCAACTCTGTTTGCACTACCAACTATTTCATTAGTGTTCTTGAAATTCATGTCCAATTTGGCTCTCTGATTGGATGTCTAAGTGCTTTGATTAATTCTACTTGTGTGATGTGATCAAATAGTTGGATAATGAAAAGGATATATTGTCTCTGCAATTACGGCCCTATTTGGGTGAGCATTCAGCATAAATTTGGTTGTTATTTCCTTCAAATGTCTGATGCTCAGGTCTATGTTTTTATGCGCTCAGTTCATTTATTGGAGTGATAACTAGTTTTATGCTATATGTTTTCATCTTCTTGGACTGATTCATTTTTCTCATGAGATTCTGTGAATTTTCATCATGTGCAGGGAGGAATGGAATAATTTGGTTCCTTTTATGAGTGGTTGGGGATGCCTTTAGATACATGTGATTAAGTTAATGGCGGAATCAATTTTTACCCTCTGTAAAGCCATGGCGATTGCACACTAGACTAGGTCGAGTTTCCCATTCACAGGTTGCCATCTTCTTCTGGGTAAGGCCTACATTGTTTTCTATCCTGGTTAACTTGAATAACTACTCAAGTCTAATCACAATGACATTGCTTCACACTTCATCCCTTTGTATTTTGTGGTGTAGTAATCTCATTGATCTGGATTCAAAGTACCTTTTCAAGTATAATGTTATTCAAAATTACACCTTGCATTATTATTTATGCAAATTTTAGACTCGAATACTTGATAATTTTGTACCATAATCTGTTTGTCAAATACTGTACAGATTCTAGTGATGATTTATTCATTAATGGCTGCTAATTGTACTCTTTATTTGGAATAATGATTGGATAGTCATGAACTAGGAATATACATTATTATTATTATTATTATCTCATTGAAAATTCGTATTTTTAATACAAATATTAGTTTGCCAACACACTCTTTGTTGATAGACAAATCTCCCAAGGATATCTTACGAAATCTGTTGTCTTTTCTATGATCAATTTACATTCTTTTGGGGTGGCGAAATCTTTCGATTATCCTAAACAAGATCGTGTCAAAGACATTATTTTTTTTCCTCGGCATGAGCCAAAAAAAGAGATCGTGGAAAAAGTCTAACACATCCTAATGATAGATTCTTATCTCACGCCTACCTGTCCATGCAATAAATATGTCTATCAACTTTACGAGTTTAAATACCTTTTCTAAGAAAATTTAATAATTCATATATAGACATGTATATATATATATTTATGTCGGGAAACAAATTGGATTGTCGATAATTTTATTTTCTCTTAAGCGTGATGATAAATATACCTTTTTATTTTATTATTAAAAAAATTAATTGAATAATTAAATTCAAATTTTCTCTATTAACTTTAGTTTTTAAAACGAGTGATTTGACATGATATTGAAACAATTTTTTTATATTCGAATCCTCGATCCACATTTTATTTTTGTTTTAATTAAATATTTCATTTTTAATAATTAAATCTAACAAATATTATTCAAAATATATAATCAAGCAATTATAGATATTATGTTATTTACTTTTCATGTCTATCTTATGAAATATGAATAACACTTGTTTTTTAACTTTAAAAGAAAGTGTCAACCAAAAGAATGAAATCCATGCTAGTTAGTAGTTTAGGAGCTATTGGAAGAATATAGTAACTAGGGTTGCAAATGAACAAAGTAGCTTGTGAATAGCTAGAGCTCGGTTCATGTATACTTGGTTCGAATTCGGTTTATTTAATAAAAGAAATGTTCGTAAACACTAATATATATTCAAATATTAAACGTGCAAAATTCATATAAATTCGGTTCGATTCAATTTAGACTTATGAACAAAACTCTAATGAGCTCACTTGACTCTTTTGAGCTCATTTTGAAACTCGTAACATGTTTTATATATGTATATGTTAATATTTTACATGTTAGTTATATTTTATATACTTAATCATATATTATTAATTTATTTATAATTTACCTTATTTAATATATATATAATATGTTTCCAAAATGTGCATATATTATTTAGTATTTTTCTATTAAAATCGAATTATATATTATTATATTATATATATGAAATAAAAAAGAAAAAGGAAGTAATTGAATAGGAAGTAGGTGTGTAAGAAATGGTGAGCTGGATGGGGATCTGAAAGGATTAGGAAGACAAAGTGTGGGGGTCTGTTTTTTCGTCTGTAATCAATATCCCTAGTACCCAAAAGGATCACGAAATATCTGTGACCCTTTGATTCTGTCATTCATTTCAATTTTCTTATTCTTCTTTCTCTGCAATTCTTCCTATATATTTATGTGTATAAATATTTCACCTATTAAGAGCAGAGCCAGAGGCCCCCCCAAAACCCACAGGCCACAGCATTGTTTTTTCACATAGGTTCGTACCTCTGTAGAATTTGTCAGAGAGACGTTTTTTTTTTTTACTTTTCTCTCCCTCTGTTTGTTGGTTAAAAGCAGTCTTTTTGCTGACTTTCTTCAAAGTTCTGTAGTGGGGATAGTTCTGGGCTGAGAGATTTGAAAATGGCTACTTCTTCTTCTTCTTCAGCGTCAATGGGGGATGAGAAACCTCATGTTTTAGCGGTTGATGACAGTTTGGTGGACAGAAAACTCATTGAAAAGCTACTCACCAAGTCTTCGTGTGAAGGTTATATACTTGTATAATACACATTTCATGTCTCTATTCTCTTTCTCTGTTTTTCTTTTTTGTTTTATTAGCATTTACCAGTAGGTTTTTCATGGGGTGAGGGTGAGGAAGGAATCTATCCAAAAGAAAGCTTCCTCTGTTTTTTTCATTTTGGATGTATCTTTTGAGGATAAGAATATGTACCCATTGTTTATTCATTGTTCAACGATGCACATCATGCATTCGTGCTTCTTTAGGAACACTTTCTTTTCTGCCCGGAAAAACACGTGCCATTTCTTCTTTCTACTTTTTTTTTAATTTAGGAAAACCCCTTTTCGTAGGACCATAAGGCCCCGAATGCCATGTTTTATTTAGTTTTTGATTTGTTTTCCATTATTTTAGGGTCTCAGTTCGACCATTTCAAATAGGCAGAAGAAATAGGACAAACAGGATAAGACTTAATGGAAATTGTCAGAGCGATACCGTTTATGATTCTCTGCAGAGTGCACATCTTCGTACCATCATGACACCATCCCTCGTGGGTCCTCTCCTCTCCTGTATAGTAATGTCCGCGCGCGTTTATTTTTTTCACGAGGCACACATGCTGTGCTGGAGGGGGATAAAAAGCAAAAGACGCGGGTATATTATATGGTATATAATTTGAGGGATTTTATTCGTGAGCTCACACCGCATATTTTATATATTTTAAAATTATTTTTATTATTTATTATTATTAAACAAATTGAATTGTTCTACTTATTATTTATACACTATATACTTATTATAAGAAAATAAAATAAAATAAAATATGTACTGTATAAAGATAATAAATAGAATTATTAATATAATATTGCCTGTGGCAGAAAATCCGAGCCACAGTCTCTTTTTAAAAAAAACAGAAAGAAAAGAAAGGAAGAAATACATTTTAACTCCGAATTACTCCTTTTTCCTAATCCCTAATTTGGGAAATAAGTTATAATTTATCGTGCCACATTTTATCCATGTTAAATCGGGTGTAAAGTAATAATTATAATATTAGATGGTCATGATTTTTTGAAAAAAAAGTGATGCATAATATGGGTTATTTTCTTGCAGTGACTACGGCAGAGAATGGGAAAAAGGCACTGGAGTTGTTGGGCCTGGGTGATGGGCAGCGCACATTCAATAGCAATGTAAACTAACCCTTTCAACTCCCAGCGCTTCCTGCCCATTTTTTTTTTCAAAAAAATCTCTTAATAAACAGTAAAATTTACACGCTTTCATTTCATTCTTAATGCTTAAAGTTCTTGCCAAAAATAAGGATTCTTCCTATTTTCATTTCAATAGTACTGACTCACTGGGCATATTCTGGTTGCAGGCTTGTAAGGTGAACTTAATAATCACGGATTATTGTATGCCAGGAATGACAGGGTATGAGCTACTTAAAAAAATTAAGGTGACATAACCCTTATCATATATTTATTTGTATTTGATTGCATCAGATATTAGTCTCAACAGATATTCATGATTTCCCACTCAATTAATCATTACATAGCAGTGAAAAGTATTAGGGTATTAATAGAAGAATGTATATAGAGCTGATGGCAGAGTAAAGGATTCATATGTATTGCATGTAACTCATAAAATAACTGCCTAACCAACAGATCTTTCTCTGCAAGCAGGAGTCACCTTCCATGAAGCATATACCAGTGGTGGTAGTGTCATCGGAGAATGTCCCTACACGAATTAAGAAGTAACAACCACTACTAGAAACCCATGAAATTTGTTCCTTCTCTTAATTTTCTTGTTTCCCAACAAGTTTTTATTTTGTTTTGTTACCTCTTATGTCTTCTTTGCTTGAACAGGTGCCTGGATGAAGGAGCTCAAGAATTCATGCTGAAGCCTCTCCAGCTATCCGATGTTAAGAAGTTAAGATGTCAGTTAACAAAGTTCAGCAATCCTCACAAAGGGATGCTTTGCATGGGAAGATGAGCACGACCTCCCTTATAAAAAGAGTAGAAGAATATGAAAGAAAAAGAAAAGAAACTACTGCAGGAAAAAGGAAATTGCAACTATCAATATATCAAGCCCTCTAGAAAGCTAATATAAGTTTAGTTTATCATTCAGTTACTGGTCTGATGTCCGTTGCTCTATATATAGAAGTACCTTCTATCGCTTTTACTCTTTCTAATTTGCATTTGTGCTAGATTTTCTGGGGGGATTATACTCCCCTCTTTTCAATTTCTATTGTTCATATCTTTCTGCCTATACATGTACATTAGGTACGGTGCGTTTTTTTTTAGCAGGCTAATATTTTTTGGTTACTAGACTAGCATGCATCGATCATCTCCAGCAGGATGCTACAAGCAACCTTCTGAACCATTTTCGAACCGTGGGGCTGTACCAAACTCCACGTAATTATTTCTTTCATCCATTAGTATCCAAAGAATGGCCCAAATCTATCATCTGTGATTGTGAAGGAACCGTACCTTCTTTGTGGTATCCTGTGCAGATGCATGCATCAGTACCTTCTTCACAGAAAGAAGCTGAAGAACGTAGCTTTCAAGCATCATCACCTGACAAGATGAGTTGTCGCATTTACTCTCTGTTTTTCTTATTAGCCTTCTTTCCTGAGGCCTCATAACGTGTATATCTGCGGCAACGTTTGAGTATAATAGATTCCTCCATCAGGGAGAAAAATACTGAACAATCTTTTTAATATTGAACGTAGCATTAGAATTTGTAAATGCAAGTCGAAGGACAGTTCATGAAAAAGGGCCAAGAAATCTACACCTTTATCCCCATTCTGACAAGGAAGAGTAGCTTCAATACGGCAATGGTGTCTGGAAACAGTGTGACCATTTTAGCATAATAAAGATCTTAATATACGAATGTTCATGAGTAAGGAACGGAAAAAATAAAAATAATAAACAATAATTATAAGCCTGTTTAACGTACTTCTGTTCTTCTACGAAACTTTCAAGTTTGTCAGAGATTATAAGAGACCTTGATGCCTGCTCTGCATGGTCAGGCGAATATGTTGTTTTTAAATTCTGCATTGGCTCTGGAGCTTCATCTTCCGCCTTTTTGTATCCACAATTGTTGTTGCCCCCTGAACTTGCAGCATCTATTGCCTTTTCATTCTCTGAAAATGAGCCATTGCCGATTTGAACTTCTCCCATGAGCTCCAATTCTTCGCGGTCATGTGGCTGGATTTTTGCATTATTTTCCACATCTTTGCTAGCACTTTCATCTGTTGATATATCAGGGAAGGGTTTCTCACCATGAGATCCAGCCACAAAGGAAGATTCTGGAGGTGTGGCTTCCAATTTAGAATCTGGAGACAAATCTGGCACCGTTGGCCCAACCTTAAACTTCGAGAATATAGGGGAATCATGCACTGTGAACTTTTCAGCGATGAAACTGCCAGAGCGTGAGCATGCCAAATTTCCTCCAAGTTTAGATCTACCAAATAATGAAGATCTCGCATCAATATCTGATCCAGGAACGGAAAATTCACTGGTAGGATCTCCAGTCCAAAACTTGGATCCTGAGGATGGAATTTTTGTCTCTGAATCTCGAGAGAAAGGTCTGAAACCTGAATTCACTGTCGCAGTAGTATATCCTTCATCATATAACCAACTATCGTTTGGTCCTAAATTTTTCTGGAGGGGACTGTTAGAGTGGGATAGTTTTGACACATTCGGACATTTTCCTGACCCTCGCACAGCATTCCCTTGTCCAATTTCATCCTTGCTTATATGTCCCGTCTCTTTGGCAAAAATGCTGTTCACACCATACTTTTTTCGAGGGCTAATACAGGCATTGCTGTGTCTTCTAGTCCGTCTTGCTGCTGAATTCGACCGTGAATTATTGGTTACTTCGCCCCTCACTGTCATGAATTGGGGGAAAATAGATCACAGCAGTAATCTTTAAGAAGTTCATAATGAATATAGAAAAAAATAAAACGAGTTGTCAATGCAATTATTCAGAATCAAGGAATATAACCTGCACTGGATGAGCAGGACTCTTCGCTGCTAAAAGTTAACAAGCAATAAAGCACATCAGCTAAAACTAGAAAAAAAAAAACATATTAAATCACTCCGAAATAAACGAAGCTACGTAAAACTACCTCAGCATGCACATATTATCTCTTCCATCATCTGTTGCAGAGCAAAACCAATCCGATTGCTTGGTCACATCCCCCAAACCAAACTTTCTGACTGGTGTAGGGCGTCTATCATCACACAAGAGGTACAATCTTGAGTATATGCAAGTCAGCTATAATACATTCTCAAACATGCCGTACCTTGCTCCATTGTAAATCATGAAGTCAAGATCATTTTCTGATGTTTGGTGCTTGTAAAATGAAGCAGGTGACTCTGATTACAAAATAAAGCGAGCATCAGAGGAGGAACCAAGAAAAAATGAACATACATTCGCTAGAGTCTAATATCATTGAGCCTTCACGTACAGAACATTATATAAATATATATATGTTACTTGTCAGGAGAGCTGTAGCAAAATAACAGGATCGCATCAAACGGCTGTCAGGGCAATCCTACTTCCGATTTCTAAGGTTTACCAATAGTGATGGCAGGGAAGAAGGTGCCTGAAAATCAATGTTAACAGAGGTTCTGTTTCATTGTTTAACTGAGACAGTACCTAAGATGTTGAATCTGTCCATTGCCGTTGTAGCATCCCTGCACAGATATAAAAAGTTCACGAAGGAGCTAGACGGTGTCATTTCTCAACTAAGGGAACTATGAAAGATCAATCTTAGTAGAATACCTTTTCTTCAGTAGATCAGGGCCTTCAAAAGCATAATCTGACATCTCAGAGTTCCCATATTTCCAAAAATCCAGAGAATTGCCATCTATTTCAGGTGACCAGTTCCTCCTAGCTACATCAAATTCCCTCTCATCAAGAAAGTTGTCGGCTAGGAAGCAAGACCTAGCTGGGGGACATTTGATAAAAAAACCAAATAAAAGAGACTGATCACGTCTTTTGAGAAAAACCATCAAGGACATAAATGAACAATGGAACATAAAAGAGGCTAATAGAGTGTACAATGGAAAAGACACTGTAAAACACCATCTCTATCTCATCTCTGGGCATGATTAAAAACATGCATATAATTCTTTTGATAGGTGAAATACATAACAGATCATAACGTGTGTCTCTCAAACCACCGTATCATATTTCATGTAAGGTCGAAAGAAAGAGAAAAGGTTTTGTTGTAATGGAATGATTCATCATCTAGGAAATATTCTTCTAAGAAATACTTGAAAGACAAGATGAATGAAGATGCAAATCAGCTTAGAATTTGCGTAGAAAACAAATGACAATATGTCACGAAATATACTTCAAAATTCAAAATCAGTTTCAATTTGTTATAGCAACAACGGAGGATCGCAATAAAGGGTGAGAGAATGGAGAATAGAAAGTAAACTGTAAGCTACCATCCCATATATCTTCTTTGCCGTTTTCAAGGTCATTAAAGATACTTCTGTCACCAAGTAAACTATTTATTTGACTACCATGACCATCATGTTGCATGCAGTCTCTGACAGCAGCTAAATTCTGATTGGGATTGCTATATGAATGCATTTTGCCTGATGAAAAGTCAAGAGAACTTCCACTTGGGGGCATATTGATATCTTTCATCATTTTATCCTGCATTTAGCATGCCTCAATAATTAGTCTGATTTTTTACTTGGTCTAGTCTCAAACCATAACCAAATAACAAAAGATGCAGAATCAAGGAAAACCAATAAACGACAAGGAGCTACCATACTAGGGCTAGTGTTTCAAGGAAAAGAAATCCATCCTAAGAGCTGATCAATTGTGGCATTCAGAAAACCATTGTAGCTAGAGCAATTCAGCACCTCAATTTGTATAAAGATGCATTAAAAAATGTCCTCACCACGTCTAGTTCAAGGTCATCCAGCAGATAGTTACGGTTCTTTGACATATTTAGTTGCCTTGAGGAGTGACCAAGAGAAAAATATCTATAATCACACAACCATTAAAAGTTAAGGCATTGATGTGAACGTCCAATTCTTATTCCTAGCTAGACACTTCTGACTCAACGCAATGCATAGCAATTACCTGCCAGGTTGTTGCGGTGAATGGACTGGTGTCTCTGTTCCCACTTCACCCAAACCTGATGGGCAAGAGACAGTAGTAAATAACAGTTTGTGTCATATGAATAATCTTCTGCTCAAGATTGACATTGCAAATAATGTAAACTGAAAACAAAGGTGCAACTTTTTGAGTTGAAAACTATAAAACCTGCCACCAGATCTAAAAACCAGCACCTTACCTTCAACTGAAAATGCAGCATGGGCTTCATACATCTGGCTACCGTCCTTATTACCATTTGGTTCCTCATCACCAACCAAATCAAGAACAGAGAGGTCTGAGATACATACAAACAGAGTCCGCCGGGGGAGGGGAGGGGAATGCACAAGCCATGAGCTTCAAAGGAAATGCAAGGAAGGTAGAAAACCTAAACAATTGTTGATGATGAATATTTTCTACTTACGCTGCTCAGTTACTGTCTTCCAGAGATCGACTTTAGAACCAGCTCTGTTGAGAACAATGTGATTATCATTGTGGACGCTAAGTAGACTGTAAGACAATAGATACATCAACTCCTCATGAGGACAACATGCACTCTTCCAAATATTCAATGGATACAAGTACGTTATGAGATGGAAATGAGCACAGCTATGCATGCACTTGCAGAAGTCACAACAAAATTCAAGAACAGCCATTCCATATAAGTGCAAACCGAACTCCTTACTTGACTCAAGTAATTACACTATTACAGGAACTTGTGACTCTTTAGTTGTTAACAAGTTCAAATAAGTACTTGTGGAGTGGAGTTTTTTTTTATTTTTTATAAGTACTTGTGGAGTGGAGTTAAGAAAGATGTTCTGAGAAAGTAGGAGGGTGTACTGTGACAGCAAATCTTTGTATCCAAACATCCGTGACTCACTTCTTTGGAGATACAACTTCCACTTGGCAATGTGATGGACTTCCTGTTTCAGCATATAACCATCACATATAAAACATGTTATTTCCACTAGCAAATTCCAGAGCTGTGGTCAGTAAAGAGGACTAAATTCAAATAGTAGCAAAGATCCATTACAAAACTTACTTTCTTCCTTACACTCAACAGAGTTGGCCAGAGCATCTGAGTGGTTAAGAATTGTTGATGGTCCTTTCTTGATGTTATACTTTACCTCTGAACCACTGACCCCTAGATCTTCCTTTCCTTGTATGGTACGCGTAAGAAATAGAATGAATAGATTAGGAGAGAGCATAAATTCTAAATAATAAGGATCATAAGCAAGAATGTAGAATGCACCAGCTACAATCCATGAACAAAACTCATAGGGCATGGCATCCCTGGTGAAGCTATATCCATAATACAAGCACATGACTGCTTTTTCAGATTTTCATCAGCACAATTAATCAAACTGAATCATTAGCTGAAAGCAGAATACAAACTCCATGTTCATTGAAGCAATAGAGCTTAAATTAAAAGAATACCAACAGAAAGTTTCAGAAAGAAAAAAAAAAATTCAACCGATTGGTTTATAATCATGGACAGTAAATTAGTGCTCAGAGCCCACGAATGAACAACAGGGTTATGGACACAGTACTGTCACAGCCTCTGAAGTCAAAGTAGGCTTAATTTGCGGTTGGGCTTGCTGGATAGGTTCAATTTCCATCTGTAGAAATTCAGCAGATTAAATTTCTGATTCGATTAAAAAAAAAAAGAGCAACGCTTATGAAGGTTCACCATCATGTCTAGTTAGTCTCGATTCTAAACTTTTTTCAAACAAAATCAGAGAAACTCCGCTGGTGACTTTTGAATTGGTTGAATAGTATGCTACTTACCACTAGGGCAAGCAGACTTGCATTCTTGAGAAACCGTGGACAAGTTTAGCAAATTGAGAACATCCAGTGATCGGTGTTCATTGTGATGCTGGACGCACACGTTCATTCCATCAGCAGTATAGCTCTCCAACCCCGCTGTCTGCTGCTGTTGCTGTCGTTTCTTTTGCTCAAAGTATTGCTTTTGCCTTCAATAATTAAGAAAGTTCATAACAAGCACATTTGCCGCGTTTAAAGGCTATCATCTTTCGTTTACTAGATAAATTAAAGCACAAAACATCAAAATGCATTAAGCTCAATATACCTCTTGTGCATAGACTTCCTTGACTGGAGATTTATGCCGATTCCAGCACAATTCAATTGGAAATCATGCAAAAGATATGCAATGCTCACATGTCAGAACAGAAAATCCAAAATCATCTTTTTTAATTATGAGATTATGATAACCGATTTTTGAATCGAATAAAATGTGCGTGATTCGAGCGTGGTGATTACAATACTTAATGTGATAAAGCTAATTGCAGTCTCTGAAAGTGACAGTGACACTTACAGTTGTCACTTTCCGCCTGGAGCCTCCCATCCATTGCAACATTGCGATGAGTATTTTGAAGGAGAACGAGTCCAGAAAAAGAAAAGTTTCAGTAAAGAGTAACTGAAGGTAGAAGCTGTCGAACTCGAAACTCGAGCTATTTCTTTCTTCCACTGGAATACATTAAATTTCTCCAGAAAGGAAAACAAATCAAAATTCTTCAATGTGACAAGAACAACACGTAGCAAAATTATCGATGTTATAATCTACTACTTATACGAAGACAAAACAAAGAAAATCATTTTCCAACCTACTTAAGATTGGAATCCTAGCGACACAGAAGAAGAGGAACTAGTTTGAGAGCTTCGTCTGCAATTAAAAGAATGGATTGCATCTGCCGTCATTTAGGTGATATCGTCGTTAGCTACAATTGCGCCAAAAATATCGATTTCCTTTTCTTTTTTTTTTGTTAGTTAATATCGATTTCTTTTTAAATTTCTGTAGTAGAGACTTTTACGTCTCGCAATGCCCATTGTGGAGTCTAAAATTTAGAGATTTTGATAAAAATAAAAAAGTATTGGAGAGAGTAATCTACATTAAATTATCCATCTAAAAATTAAAATAATAATAATTTTTTAATTTTTTATATTATGTAAATAAACTCTAATTAATTAATAATTTAATTTTTACTTAAATTTTTATTTTTAACTATTTTTTTTCTTAACTTAATTATCCAATAGTAACTATTAGAAATATTTTTAGAGTAAAATATTATTTTAAAGATGAATAGTAATTGATCAAATTCGGAGAAATAAATAAATTTACAATAGTTTAAAAGTGGAGTCTTAAAATTTTGACTACTCTAAGACAGATCACTTTTAAACTACTTAGTCAAAATTTGACAATGCCATTGCTCTATGAGCATTATTAGTAGCTTAACTAAAGTTTAGTCAAAATTTGATTAGAAAATTTATTTTTATAAATTTAACTAACTACTTTTTAACAACACCAAATAACAAACTCTTAAAATATATTATTATTCTTCAAAATATTGAATCTATTGTAATCAGTTTTTATATAACTAATTTAGCTAGGTTGATTCCACTGTAATACTCGAAACGCCGCAATATTCATTGACAGACTTTCGCAACGTTATGAAACCATTTTTGTTTGTACAAACGTCGCCCCCAAAAGTACGAAAGCGGAAAGAGTCACCTCATCTTCTTCTTCTTCTTTCTTTTTTTTTTTTTTTTTTTTTTTAATATTCTAAATATCAGGCGACAGAACCCAAAGGCTGGGCCCCAGACTGTCGTTTCAGTTGGGTCACCAGGCTCACTATGATTGCAACTTCACCCTTTTGGGCTTCATTCAAATTTGCAACCCAATCTTAAAACGAGACTTTTGGGCTTCGTTCACACCTGCAACCCAAATACTGTAAGCAGAGGTAATTTTGTCATTTGGAGTGTCATTGAACCGCTTCGAGAGAGAGAGGAAACCCTAAAGAGGACTCTAACTTCGTCTATAAATACGAGTTCTAAGAGCGAAGAAGCAAATAGTGCCGCAAGAACTCTTCTGGTGACATCCATCCTCAGCCTTGTTCGCAGTTCCGAGTTTGTTGCTTGTTCTATGTTGGGTTGTGTGCGTTCTTGTTTATTTATTGATTTCTTTGTTCTTGGAATATGAAAGATTTTTGAATGCTCTGTTATGGAGTATTCCGTGTACAATAAGCCGATGCTCTGGATTACAAAGCAATGAAGGAAGCATGGTAATGTGCACGGATATTGAATTATATGGATCAATATGTCTGCTCTCTCTGATGCTTTCTCGGCTTTTGATTTGGGGGCCTGGTTGCGATCCACATCTCTCTACTTTCTCTTGCCTCCTCAAAAATGTTTTTCCTTTCCTTATTTTCATTGTTGTTTCTGGTTTTGCTCTTAACCGGAAGATTAAAATTTTAAAAAACGAAGCTTTTAACAAATTTTCAATCATTTATTAACGGTGACCTAAAAGAAAACTTGGTGAGCTGCCATTGCCCTTATTGAAAATTTGTTTGATCAACCAAGATCTTGGTTTTAATAAATAGGATTTGACCCATTTGTAAGATTTGCAGAGTTAACCGGGAAATTTATTGGAGTTAATTATGGAAGAAAGGGAATGCCTAATTGGCAATTGGCGAGTTGGGTTCAATCGTTTCTTGCCCTAAAAATTCAATTCAAACTTGCCAATAATTTAACAAAAATTAAACCAAAAAGGAGGTGTAGTAGCCAACGTAACCTGCCTCCATTGATTTGGACTTCAAACAATGAATTAGCCTCCTTAACTCAAGGGTATTATTGGTGATTAGATCGATCTGCAATTGAATAAGGGAACATGGGTGGCTTCTTCTTGTTGAACCTCCCAGGGAACTTGCTTCAAGTTCCCGTTTAACCAAGAAAAAATATATTTGAAGTATTTTTAGATATTTTCTATTCGAACATTATTAAAACATAAAATATTTTTTAATTTTTTAATTTTTTTTATATAATCATTACAAATTTTCAAGTTTTTTTTTTATTGAATTATATTATATTATATTTTTGTTTTTTAAGCATTTGTATTTGTTTATTTTTTAATATTATGTTTGTTAATTTTTAGTATTGTTTTATTTTAAAAATACACAAAAAAATATTAAAAATAAATAAAGCACACAATGCACTATTCGGTACAGACTATATTTTCCCTTTTTTCAAATTAACACAAAAAACAATTCTAATTTTTTAAAATTTTAAATAAAAAGAATATTAAAAGAAAATATTCAAATAATTTTTAAACTTTTAAATTTTATAATTTTTTTTATTTAATTTTCTTTTCAAATGGCCCTAAGTCATTGAGGTGCTAGTCTTCCGGTAGATATTGGATTTTTTCTAATTTTCTTTACTTTTTTTTTTATACTAATTTTCTTTACTTGAATTTGAAGGACTCGAACAAAAGGAGGTACTATATTTGACGTTGTTTTATAAATTTTTTGAATACCATTAATTGTTTAATAATGAAAAGAATAATTCTGTTTGAAAACTTTTATATCGCAAAGAGTATAATTTAATTTAAAATCAAATTATACTACTTGAATTGTGTATGGTGTAAAAATTTTTAAATAGATGTGTCGCGTAAAAACTTTCAAATAACATTTTATTTTCATAAAAAGGGGAATAACAAATTGATGTGCGATAGGCACCCCGCGGTTATACATTCAAGCAAGGGCCTTTGCCTCTCTCCCGAATCCCATGATCACTTCCGCTTCACTTCCACCTCAAAACTCAAACAACTTGTCTCGTTTGGTTTCAAATGAGATAGATATTTTGTTGAAAGTTAAATAAAATATTATTGTAATATAAAATTTTAATATTATTTTTATTTTAGAATTTAAAAAAGTTAAATTGTTTATTATATTTTATATAGAAATTTTAAAAAAATTGTAATAATGAGATGAGATGAGATGGTTTAATTTTGTGTAATCAAACCAGCCGACTCCAAGGACATCTCAAAAGAGGTGCTAAGCTAGCATGAGGAGACACACAGGGCGCTGTTGGAGACTTCTGCAGTGTGGTGATGGCGTTTGGTGATGGCGTTTGTAGGCAATAGATAATAGAATTGTTCCAACATCTAAAGAAAAGAAATAAAGAATAAAAGAAAAAAAAGAAACATACAACACTCCTAATGAAAGATAAACAAATTTATTAATTGCATATTATTGGAACCATCTGAAGTTCACATATATATATACAATCCCACGTACGTCCCACACACAATGTTTGCAAGACAATTTTCAACTTAATTCAACATTCAAAACCTTGTCCATCTTTCGACACTATCGCATCATCAATTATAGAAAAAAAAAACACAGAGAAGCCTACAATGCGTACTTAAAACGATCTTTCCTTTAAGACAATGGTGGAGTGCTTTAAAATGTGCAGACTGAATTGCCCACCCTTCTCGGAGGTGTCAATCTTGGACTGCCCTGGAGGAGGACAGAGCTCAAAATTCTGTGCTAAACGACCCAAAGTGATTCCAAGAATTGGCAATGCAAGAATAATTCCAGGACAGCTCCTTCTTCCAACGCCAAAGGGAAGGAATCGGAAGTCATTGCCATTGGCCTCAACCTTGGACTCCTCTTCCAAGAACCTCTCAGGTCGAAACTCTTCTGGGTTTTTCCAGTGGGATGGGTTGTTGGCAAGCCCCCATGCATTCACTAGGACTTTGCTCTCAGCAGGGATATCATAACCACCAAGCTTTGCCTCATTGAGGTTCATGTGCGGAACGAGCAGAGGAATTGCCATTCGGAGTCTTAGAACCTCTTTGACCACAGCTTGAAGGTATGGGAGCTTTTGGAGGTCGGGCTCAGTGACTTGCACACCAGGTCCAAGCACCGTATCAAGTTCATGTTGGACTTTCTTTTGGACTTCAGGATGGTTCACAAGTTCCGCAAGCCCCCACTCAATTGACCATAATGTTGTTTCAATTGCTGCATGTTCCACGACACAAAGATTTTATATGTTAACCACTAACTAGATTATAACACTACTACAAGCAAAAGGATTTTTAGGACACAAAAGTACCAAAATATTCTATCAAATATTATCAATTTATTTTTCTTTTTAAAGAAGATCAAAATATCTCATATTGTCAACAAATTGAGGTCTTGCATGGATACTCTTTGTACTACCACTAGAACGGTGTTGTAATGAATATATCTATAAAAGAGTTATATAAAAAGACATCTATAAAAAAAATTATATAAAAAGTTATTTTACAAATTGATAGTGGTTTCATTTAATCTGCTCACTACAAGAAATAAGGCCTTTTACGGCGATTTTATGAGATTATTTTTATATAATAAAAATATTAAATTATTATATATTAAATTATATATATTAAATTATTATTTTTATATTATATTATATATTAAATTATATATATTAAATTATTTTCTGTTTTTCCATTACTCGTTTGGCATATATTAAATTATGAGTTGCAATTATATATAGGAGCTTGTGACAGAGGAAGATCGCGAAACTTACCAGCAACGTTAATGTTCTCAACAATGTAAAGTACGTTGTCTTCGTTGATCTCTCCTTTCTTCTGAGCGTCCTGAATATGGTCCATGGCACTTTTCAAGCCTTCGTTGTCCGTGGCCTTCGTGCTCCCAAAATTCCTGCAAACAGTCAAAACAAAAAATTATAAATAAATTTAGCATTTCATTCAGCTTGTTAGACGTTCAGCTGATCTTATGTTTAAGAGTAATGAGTTAAAACTTACTTCCTGTCGCCGATGAAATAGTCCTTGAAGAGCTGCAACCTAGTCTCTTTGACTTCCTTACAGATCTTGAGGTAGCCTCTCAAGAAGGGTCTCAAAATGGGAATGAAGTCGCCATAGTTGTATTCAAAGCTCTGAGCTAATCTACTCCTTTCTCCGTTCAGAGTCCTGAGCTTCAAGAACAAAGGATCGTCCAAGCTCTCGAACCTCCTATGGAACATGATCCTGTACATGTTGTTGTACATCATCAGCTGCAACCGCCTCCTTATGACGATCCCAGTCTTCGACGCTTCTGGGTTATTCTTCACCTCCTCCACCACGCATGCTGCCTCTTCTTCCCAACCGGACCTGTGCTGCTGGACTACCTTGTTGGTGAAGAAAGGGACAGTCATGATCCTCCGCATCTTCCTCCAATGCTCGCCGTAAACCGTGAACACCATGTCCTGTCCCTTCCCCGTGAAGATATCGAAGACGACATTCCGGGTCCTGGACCCGAACTCCACCCCCTGTGTATGCAACACCTCTTTGGCCAGCTCCGGCGACGACACCACCACGAGGTTACGCTGGCCCATTCGGAGCAAGAAAATGTCCCCGAATTTCTTGGCCAGGTCGGTGAGGTTGCGGTGGTTCAAGTCATCACCGACTTGGAGCCAGTTGCCGAACACAGGCACAGGAATCGGTCCGGGAGGCAGCTTAAACCTCTTGCCGCGAATTTTAGAGATGGTGATTGCCACAACCGCGGTTAGGAACAAGGATAACAGGGTCTTCTCCAACAGGAGGAGATCCATTGCGCAGAGTATAAACTGAGGATAATCTAGAACGAAAGATAAGACTAATATTCAAGATCAGTAATGTTGCGTCGGGAAGAAATGGTTGAGACGCTGAGGATTAGAGGTGGTGATAGCTCTTATTTATATGCAGATAGACAGCATCCCAGCCAGTATGGAATGGATCGAACAGTTTAAGACGGCGTTGGGAGATGTTAGGTGGGGAAAGTGACCGCGCGCTTCTATGGGAGTGGGTGAGAATGGACTTTAAATGGCGTTGGATGACATGTCGGCTTGACAGTTCAAAAAGCCAGGAGGCACTTGGCGTACGTAGTAGGTGAACCGGGAGTTGGTGGCCGAGACAAATGTCAAATAAAGGGCGAATATTTCTCCTCAAATTCGGTCCGTGGGAATGATATAATATTATTTAGTTTAAGCTAAAAGTGATCATGATATAGTTTAATACAAGATGATGAGTTTGAATCTTTACTCTTAAATTAATTTTATTTTATTTATAAGAAGTATGACCAGATGATGTGGATAGGATTATTACAAGATTATTTCAATATTGGGTCAGGGTTTGGCGGCCAAACCTACTCGATCGATCGTGTGACACTGTTGAGGGTCGGAATTATTAAAAGTATAATATTGTGGATGTGTTAGTGGACTGCAGTGGGTACTCCATGCACGCGCGCACTTAATTCATATGGTCAAAAAGAAGTTGCTCGATCGGAAACTAATTAATGGCGAATTTGTGGTTAAAATTAATCATGATGCTGGTTATTTTACAAAGTCACGACTTGTGGGCTAGATGTCATCAAATTCATCTGGATGAGATCATGATATTTCTCAAAACGTCATTCAAAATAATCTTGATGTTTTTAAAAAAAAAAAATCTAGATGAATATTTAGGACTTGTTTGAGAAGTGAGATGATCTTATATTTTATCTCATCCCAAAATTTTTCATACTTTCTTTTCCAAACATCATTTAAATATAAATATTTTTTCAATTTCAAATATTTAATTTTTTTTCATCTAATCATTACCTAATTATTATAATTTTCTCAAATTTTTAAATAAAACGTAAAAAATAATATTACTTTTTTAAATTGTAAAACAAAAATTATATTATAATAATATTTTAACTTTATAATTTTTTTATTCAATTTTTTTTCTTATTTTTCGGAATTAAATCAAATATTTTAAATTCAAACTATTTTATTACTATTCACAAATCATTTCACTGTTATTTACAGAATTTTCTTCTTATCTCATTTTCTAAAAGATCGACATGATTAAATATTCACGCATTAGAAAGATTTGTTATATATATATATATTGGAATTATTATTAATAAATTCTATCTCAAATAATTTGGCAACGGGGATTGGATGATTATTGGATCCATCTCTACTAAACTAGGTATTCTGCGCTTCCTTCTTGTTTGTCGAATGAGCTGCGGGCCTGTCATCTCGTGCATGCATATCATCCGACAAGGGGGCTGCTGTTAGGATTTTTTATTTATTTATTTTTAATTTCTTGATTAAAGAAATATTTTTTAACGATATTATAAATTTTTTTATTTTTTAAAAATATTTAGAAGTGTTTAAAAAATTTATATATATAACAAAAAAAAAAAAAAAACATAAAATAACAGGAGCTCCCAGCAGAGCCCAGCGGTGGCTATAGCTGGGCTTCAATATAGATAGTGGTTCCAAATGCAATACGCAAAAGTGGACGGTGCAAACAGAAGAATATGATCCATGCTGTGAGCGCGTGCACATGAAATTTTATAAAATATGACACATGATCGCAATAATCCAATAGGAGAAAGTGTGTATAGATTAATTTGCACCATATACACTGGGGAAGTGCCCATAGGCCGTGAATAGTATTAAGATATAAAATAAACATTAAAATATATGGCTTATCATAAGATTAAGCTTAATTTCAGAATAAGTAATGACTTTATCCTATTTAATTAAATAATTAACGTGTTGGGTCTTTTCATTGAGTAAGAGTCTGGTTTCTCTCTAGTACTCTACACTTAAGAAAAATATTAAAATATAAAATAAATATTAAAATATATATCTTTTTATTAACTTAAATTGACATGCATGATTCAATTTTCATATATATATATATTTTAAGGTAGATAATATTTTATTAAAAGCTATATTTAGAAGTTAGAACCATGAATTTACAGATTATAGAAGGGCCCTTTAACAAGGAGGCCCCCACATTTCATATGAAAAAACGGTGCAAAAGAAAACTTTGGAAATAGATCGAGAATCTTTTTTCGATTAAATTACTCTAGGATAATAGCTATGTCGGGATGAGGATCACGTGAAGAGATAGTTTGTGAAGCAGTCCTAGTTGACGATAGTCTACATTGGAATCCATTACAACAATGGTGTAGCTCGGAGTGTTGCTACAGGGAGGGCAACCCTGTAGTCATCTAATTGAGGCAATGGATGGTGCTTCTCATAGTTGACTTGTGTATTCAGGCCAGTATTTTCCTCGATTTGATCTGGAATCAAAAAATTCGGATTCATCCGGGTGGGTATCAGCTCAAATTTTATCTAGTGGGTATCTAATTTTCATACACATCCTTATCCGGATTCAGTTCCGGTTATATATATAATACGAGATTCGGGTATAGCTAAGTACCCGAGTCCGCATCTGAGTTTACACCCTTACACAAGAGGAATATAAAATTCGACTTGATTGAGGTTTCATGTGAGATCATTGCGTGCCTGTGATGGTGCATGAGATACACGCATTTGAAAAATTGATGGCAAGCAATGCATGAGGAAGTGGCAAACAGGGGTGTAGAACACCATATGAATGCAGTAGAGCCAGTGGCGGACCCATGTAGAGTTTTTTTTTTTTTTTTTTTTTTTAGGAATGATTTATATAATTAATCTCATGATCATGTGATGACTCCTCTCTAGCTACAAAATTATTTTGATCCCGTGGGCTAATTGTCTATAAGCCCAACTTTAAAAAACTTTAGCCCAATATGAAAATAAAATAAATAAAACCTATCTCACACAAAATAAAAAAAGAATAAAATAAAAGGAAAAATTTAGTTATAAGCGATTCTGCGCACTAATACGCGCATCCATTCAATATGATTGGTCAGAAATTAGATTTTATTGAAAATAATAATAATTTAAATTTAGAATATGAAGGCAACAGCATTAGTACGCAGATTGATACGCAAACTTGTTTATATATAATAAAATTCAAAATAAAATTATTCATCATATATGCTTTACCAACCACTGGAGATAAAAATAAGAATTCGGATGGGTTTTGTCTTTGTTTGGAACTTGGTGGGGACGCATGCATTGGGACATTTTTTCTATTCTACCATCTACTCAATGATCTATTCTTTCTTCAACTTTTTTTCAAAAAACGTATAATGCTACATAGACAAAGGTGGGACATCCTACGAGCATAAAAGGTTTGGCTTTTTTCTTTTGTTTTCCTTCTTTCATATATGAGAAATCCTTCTGACCGGTTGGGCTTATAAACCCCTAAAAACAGCCCACCAATTATATTTGAACACGTACGCGTTTTATCTTTATTTTCATGTAACCGCACCTCGCCCGATAACTGTCTTTACCTTTGAGCTCTTTTCGTCCATCTTTGTTTTCAACCCAGGGACCCTCTCGCGAATAGCAGCCCCCCTTGTACCACCCACCCAATCGAAGGAACGCTCTCTTCACAAACTTCGGATCCGTTGAACACCCCAGACCAGTGTCGTCAGCCAGTCACCATCGAACGCCCCAATCCAGTGCCCTCAGTCGAACGCCCCAAAAGTTCCTTCGGCCACCAGTTTCGGCGCCACCATCTCCGTGCAAGAACCATCTCCGTCGGGCCCAGAATCTCTGTCGTGCCCAGCATCTCCGTCGCCCACCATCTCTGTCGCCCACCACTAATCTATTCGGGGGTTTCCCAATGTATGATAACAGAGAATTTTATAGATTCCCCTCCCCTCAGTTATATTGCAGATACCCAAATCCAGCTTGAGGAAGTTTATAATTGCTGTAGGAAGAGAATCAACTTGGTGGCTTTCTCTCCATAACAGTGTCTGAAAGCGAAAATTGAACCTTCCAGTGTCTCATCTTTCTCTTGTTTTTTGTTCTTATTTTTCTTTTCGCCATATCTTCGATCAATTTAGGAAATTTTTCCCTCTGATTTTGTATGTAGAAATATATAAATTTTTATTTTTCTGTTGGGGTTTGAAGTTTTTTCATCGTCAGATAAATCTTTTGGTCTTGTGGTCTTTCAAGTATTTGAAGAGATGCATGTGTCTGAGATGAATTTCGAAAGGAGCAGGGCAGTGATAGTGCAGGGACGAAGTGGTTCTGAAAGGAGCAGGATTAATTGTGTGTGGCTGCAACTATTTTGCTTTTGGTGCAAATTGTGACGTGGGTGATTATGATAGGAGGGCTGTTTATTAGACATAAACAGCCGGGCCGCTTAGAAGCGGGCCTCTTCATATATTGATGCAGCGATGCTTCATGCTTGTTTAGTTTTTTCTAACATTTGTTTTAGGCCATGTACTTTTTAAAAGAAAACATACATGATTTGACACATAAAAGGATATTCATCTTTAGTATTTTTGGAATATTTATGTAAACAGTTTTATTTATGAAGTTAAGTCCTAATAATTTAGTTGTTTATACTCAAAGAGAAATGGCCAAAAATTTTAATTTAGATTCAATACTTAGTAATTTTGTTTCTTTAAAAGAGTGTAAGTTACAATTTTAGATGTTCTGTATTTTTTTTTTATTTGATATATTTATATGAGTGATATATTGTTAGTTTAAATGATATACTTTTTTGTAATAGTATTAAATGTTTTTTTTTTAATTTCTATTTGATATTTTACTATCATATCTTTCTATGCAGCAAGAAAAAAAAGAAATAGAACCAAAAAAAAAAAAAAATTCTTGTTATATTTTTAGCTTTGCTTTGCCCCCGAAACAAATTCCTGATTCTGCAATTGAGCAGAGCACATGATAATTCTTATCTTTTGGTGGAACAATCATAGTGAAAGAGAATACGGACTTATTGCATGCAGATTATTGAAACGATATCGAGTTCACAGATTTACACTGCCATGTCCCATACATAATACCGTCCACGAGACAATTTTCAACTTAATCAAACATTCTAAACCCTAACCATCTTTCAATGGTCTTTTATCGGCAATGACATCAAAAGACACAAGGAGAGGCCTACAACACTGATCAAAACGATCTTGGCTTTAAAACAACAGTGGAATGGTTCAATATGAACAAGCTGAATTGCCCACCCTTTTCTGTGGTGTCAATCTTGGACTGTCCTGGAGGAGGACAGAGCTCAAAATTCTGTGCCAAACGCCCCAAAGTGATTGCAAGAACTGGTAATGCAAGAATAATTCCAGGGCAACTTCTTCTTCCAACACCAAAGGGGAGGTACCTGAAGTCATTGCCATTGGCCTCAACCTTGGACTCTTCTTCTAAGAACCTCTCCGGTCGGAATTCTTCTGGATTTTTCCAGTGGGCTGGGTTGTTGGCACACCACCAGGCATTCACAAGGACTTTGCTCTCGGCAGGGATATCATAACCACCGAGCTTTGCATGATTGAGGTTCATGTGGGGAACAAGCAGAGGAATTGCCATTCGAAGCCTAAGAACCTCTTTGACCACAGCCTGAAGGTAGGGGAGCTTCTGGAGGTCAGGCTCAGTAACTTGCACACCAGGTCCAAGGACCGTATCAAGCTCGTGTTGGAGCTTCTTCTGAACTCTAGGGTGGTTCACTAGCTCTGCAAGCCCCCACTCAGTGGACCATAGTGTTGTTCCAATTGCTGTTTCACAACACAAGATTTCATATATATATTTACAAAATTGTACAATATTGTGGTGATCAATACATCATGTGATCATGCAAACTGAGATTTAGATAAAAAAAAAAAAAAAGAAGTTACAAATAAATGTAGCAAATTGGTGTGATACGTCAAATTTAAGTCATAATATATAGTAATAAAAAAAAACTATCAGGCTAATTTGACGTGATTGGTTTGGTAATTATTCTTTTATAATCTTTATGATAGACCAAACGTGGCTAAAAGTAAAATAAAAGGGAAATCTCCGAAATCATGAGAGAAAAATAAAAAACAAAAAACAGTTGATCTTGAGCTTCCTAGAACATTTAAATAAACCTGCATGCATGTGGATGGTTAGGTGCAATATTAATTCTATATGCATAGGTGTGCAAAAAGGTCATCGATACATGCATGTTCATGGATTTAAGCTAAGAATTAATAATTAAAGTCACAATCACTATTGATGTGTGTGTGTGTGTGTGTTTTTTTTATAGTGATCTTAAGACGAAAATGCTCTCGCGTTTGGCATTAATATTACCAGATCAAGACAACATGGGCAAATCATGTAGATGCATGGTAAAGTGATCGGAGTTAGCTAGCTAGGGACAGAACAAGCTGGATCGTGAAACTCACCAGCAACGTTAATGTTCTCGACAATGTAAAGTACGTTATTTTCGCTGATCTCTCCTTTCTTCTCAGCCTCGAGAATATGGTCCATGGCGCATTTGAAGCCTTCGGCCTTTGCACTCCCAAGCTTCTTTCTGCAAACAGTTGAAACATAAGTCACTATTTCCTTTACGCATTACTTTGATCTCTTGATCATACATAATTCGTAGTCCTTCATTGGCATGTTGTCTGTGTTAAATCTATTTTATAATAAAAAGAATATAATATTGTAACTTATTTTATCTGTTACATATATCTAAATTTGTGAATAGGTTGCGATAAATTAGTCAGAAAAAATCGTTTTTATTATAGTGAATATTTTTAATATGTATGTATGTATGTATGTATATATATATTTATATAAAAGATTAATAACTTACGCCCTCTCATCGATGAAATAGTCCTTGAAGAGCTGCAACCTCCTGTTCTTGACATCCTCACAGAGCTTGAGGTAGCCTCTCAAGAAGGGTCTCAAAATGGGAATGAAGTCGCCATAGTTATACTCAAAGCTCTGAGCTAATCTACTCCTCTCTCCGTTCAAAGCCCTGAGCTTCACGAACAAAGGGTCGTCCAAGCTCTCGAACCTCCTATTGAACATTATCCTGTACATGTTATTGTACATCATCAGCTCCAACCGCTTCCTTAGGACGATCCCAGTTGTCGACGCTTCTGGGGTATTCTTCACTTCCTCCACCACGCGCGACACCTCATCTTCCCACGCGGCCCTTTGCTGCTGGACCACCTTGTTGGTGAAGAAAGGGACGGTCATGATCCGCCGCATCTTCCTCCAATGCTCACCGTAAAGCGTGAACACCATGTCCTGTCCCTGCCCCGTGAAGATATCGAACACAACATTCCGGGTCCTGGACCCGAACTCTACTCCCTGCGTTTGCAACACCTCTTTGGCCAGCTCCGGCGACGACACCACCACGAGGTTACGCTGGCCCATTCGGAGCAAGAATATATCCCCGAATTTCTTGGCCAGGTCCGTGAGGTTGCGGTGGTTCAAGTCATCGCCGACTTGGAGCCAGTTTCCAAACACCGGCACCGGTATAGGTCCCGGAGGCAGCTTAAAGCGTTTGCCGCGGAGTTTAGAGATGGCGATAGCCGCAACCACGGCTAAGAACAAGGATAACAGAACCTTCTCCACCAGGAGGAGATCCATATCGGTAGCGTTAGTATTGAAGGAGATAGAAGGAAAGATGGATAGATGAGATCAGAGTAGTAGTGAAAATGGTTAGGTCTTGGAAATGGTTGAGAGACGCTGAGGATGAGAGGAAGTGATGGCAGTGATTTATAAGCACGCAGCAGCTGTACTTGCACTTGCATGGTACATGGAATATTATAATGGGGACACGTAATTAGGTAATTAGCAGGGGAGATCAAGTAGTAGAACTAGTGAGGGAGATGCTAGCTCATCATGAGTGAGTGAGGACGGACTTTAACGGCGTCAGATGAAAGGTTGATGAGGAACGATAAACTTAATAGCTGATCTTGCTAATTGCATGGTATAGGCGGCCAGATCGTCTTCGACGTTAAAGAAGGAACCTATTTTTTTTTTAAAGAAAAAAAATGGTTTGAATGGCAGTTGAAAACATCGCATGTGATAGCCAGCACATTGAATTATATGAAAAGCTAATTGATTTGTTTGAGTAATTAGTTATTGCCTTCTAATACTTCGGATCATAGTGTTCATGTCTTAATACTTGGTGAAAGTGAAAGGTGGATCAATTACTAGTTTTGGCCAAGGCAAAATAATACAATATCTAAATACTACGACAACCAAAATAAATTTTATAAAATAAATTTACAAACTGACGAGATTTATATGATATGTTAAATTTATTTATAATAAAAGTAATTTTACAATCTGATATATAATATCAAATCATGTCAATTTATAAATTTATTTTTATAAAATTTATTTGTGGTTAAAGTGTTTCTCAATTAATATAATTAACCGTGGGTTGATGCGGCTGTACTCGTGAATTAATTGCAGATAGGTATGTAGTCTTTGTCACTTTGATCCCTTGGTTATTCTGATGTTTTCAAATAGATCATATATCATGTGATGACAATTGAGACAGACATCATCGTTAATTATAATCAGTTTAGGCTATACCAACTATATTTACCAAACTGTTGTTGCCAAAGAAATTAAATGGACGTTGATAACTATATATAGTTAATCACGGCATTATATATATATATATATGTATAGTTAATATTGTCAATTTCGCGAGAAGAAAAATTCGTTAATTCCATGTGAAGTTTCCGAAGATGAAGGGAAACAACAATATCTTTGTTATTTCCATCAATATTTAAGCAAGCTAGCTAGCTGCCTCCAAGACGAAATCCCAATTCGGCCCCACAGAAAGATCGAATATATTTTGATCAAGGTAATATACATACATGCATACGTATATATATATCATGTTGCTAATATAAGATCCTTTTCATATATATCTTTGGAACTAATTATGCTTAATTTCTTATCCTTAGCGTTGCATGTACCGTTCTACGTTTTACAGATCGATGTTATTAAACATTAACGTACCATATTTTTCACGAAGGGATTTGAGTCCCAATTACCATCAACGTGAGGAATATATGTACACCGTTATCAGTGATCGTGAGTAGACAGATTAAGGCTTGTTTGGATACAGAAATTATTTTATCTCATTTCATCTCATAATCAATATAATTTTTTTAAATTTTCACACAAAATATATAATAAACAATTCAATTTTTTCAAATCTCAAAACAATAATAATATAATATTTTTAACTCATATAAAATTATTTCATCTCACTATCCAAACGAACCCTAATATATATTAATTGTACGCTTCCCATTCTCCATAGCTAGCTGTAGTAACTTGGGCTGCAAGATTTGCTGCATGCATGTGAGAAGTCCTTAATTTGTTATTTGTTGCTCCCCGATTGAGCATATATAAAAATATATATCATGTATATATACGTACTTACATGCAGGTTTAAGAAGAAAATTACTGTCGAAAGTTTCAAAGTTAGTTTTGACCATTCCACACTAATTTAAAAAGGATAATGATATCCTCACAAATAATTTAATATTGTTTTACTACTAAACTATTTATTTATTTTTTACTCTTTAAATTTGGATTAAAAATTTCAGAACATTGACTGATCTCTTGTAGAATCTAAAAATAAATAAATAAATTCAACCAAATAACGTAATCATGTAATTTAATTAAAAATAAATTCAATTTTATAAAAATTGGTTCAAAGAGCAAAACCAATTTTTATAAAATTGAATTTATTTTTAATTAAATTACATGATTATGTTAATGCTTGATGGAATTTTTTTTTTTTTTTTTTTGGATTTTAAGGAGGGCTATGTTCTGAAATTTTTAATTTAAATTTAAAGAATAAAAAGAAAAACAAAATAGCTTAATAGTAAAACAATAATAAATGAATTGTAATCAATGGTGAAAGCTACTGCACGCTCATGATCTGCCTGTGAAAAACCCGACTACTTCTAATTAATTTAGATCTACGACTTGCATGGCCTTTTTAACTAATTGTAAAATGATCATGGAGTACGTACTTATATATAATTAATGAAAAATTATTTTTATCGGTTATTATTTATTATTTTATATTTTACATTCTATAAAAAAATATTCACACATTTTATAAAAAAAATTATAAATATAAAATATAAAAATAAATAATAATTGATGTATAAAGTTTTACATAATTATTATTTCATGAGGCGGTCTGCATGCATGTCAGTTCATGTACAGCTAGATAGCTAGCTAGTCCTCTAACTACAGGTACTGTTTGCAATCACTCCAATCATAAAATAGTTAATTGCATGTGCACGTACGTTACTGCAAGAAAAATAATTATTTTTCATTCTACTCATAAATAGTTAATTATTTTTATTTTAAATAATTCTTCACAAATAATTGTTTCATTAACGAAATGTATTATTATAGAAATAAAGTTGGACTATTGAGTAAGTACCAATGCATGCATATATGCACCTATTGATCTTGTGAAGATAAATTATATGTACGTAACAACCCCGTCCAATACGAAGCAGGTTACTACGTATAAATTAAAAAAGAATGGTACGTGTTAAATCAATCTGATCTCTGACCATTAGCTAGGAATAGAAACAAAAATCTGGGGATCACGACTTACGTCATCAGGTGAAGAGCCTTTCGTGCATGTACTGGCCGGTAGCTAGCTTTCTAACATGCTATCTACCACCCAAAGTATTGCAAATCCAATTATGTAAGCTCTCTCGTGTCACGTGCTATCTATCTACCACCACCCAATAATATCCCAATATTTTCCTTCCTCATAAATTCATGATATTAATTATGAAAAATTTTATACACTATATTATCATTTAATTGTTATTTCATTATATAAAATATAACATAAAAAATAAATATATTACATCTTATATAGTGAAATAAAAATAAATTAACAGTATAATATATAATAATACTCTATTAATTATAGGCCAAATTCCAAGATCAGCACGTGCACTAGAGGTCGAGAAATTATTATTATTAGTATTGTTATATTTTTTAATAAAAAATCACATGATCATATGATCTCAAATCGAGACAGATGAGGGGAAAAAAAAAGTGCTTACTTCGAAGGCTAGCCTACTACCATGCATGAAAGAAACGGACGTAGAACAAATGGCACCCACCTACTTCCACCAAACCAAGCCACCACCAAGTCCACTGGTCAACGTTAAGGCTACCCGCATCACAGCTCCCCCCTTCTAGTCCACATTTGCCAACGTCTCCGACATCTCAGTTTTATGTTTTTTTTTTTTTTTTTTAATTCTATCAAATAAATTCATAAATTGACTTAATTTGATATGATACGTTAGATTATAAAATTATATTTATTATAAAATATATCTAACGTATCATATCATGAAGTCACGTGATCAGTTTGTAAATTTACTTTTATAAAATCTTTTTGTGATTGTAACACTCTTCTTTTCTTAAAACTTTTAAATTCTTTGTAAAATGCTTTTAAAAATAATTCTCATTCTAGCTATTTACTTTAATAAATTTTATTTCAAAATATTTCTTAAAGTCTTTTATCCAAAAAAAATTTATTCTGCCTTTCCATTCTCGAGAAACATGTCCTAAAATGTATTTGAAGAATTCTAAAAAATTCGAGAAATTTTCACTTATTGTTGCATGTACAACAAGTAGTCATTCAAAAATAGAAAATAATTTCCTCAAAAAGGGTCTATTTTACAACCGATTATAGTGTTGTCTAATGCCCAATTATATGAGATCAATGTCTTTAAACAAAGATGTCGTGGACCAGCAAAATGAATTTGAAGTAGATAATATTTATTTTTGCCTATTAATATTGAGAAAACAAAGCCCTCAGACGTTTGTTAATTTATTGGTTCGTTAATGAGAACATTATTATTATTATTATTATTAGAATCATTATTATATATTTAAGATGGAGGAAAATGATTCATGTGGAAGGAAAATGATCATTGCAATTTGCAGCATCGAACATGGGTCGTTGGCAGTACGCGACAAATTATTCTCCGTCACGACTCACGAGACGCACTGCACTCCGTTGAATGTCTCTTATCTTATCAGTGGCATCTTCCCTTCCCAACCGAAACGTTTTTTTTTTTTTTTT
>QEOT01122659.1:0-32849 GCA_003123785.1 Pterocarya stenoptera | reverse complement strand
GTGGATGCTTCCAAGGTTTTGGCTTCCGGATCTTTTTTACAGTCCCTGTTTCACATTAGAATATCAGACAGCATCACAATTTACATTTAAATATCAACATTTGACTCGAGATTGTCAATCTGATAGCGCCCATCATTAGCACACATGGTTGAAACTAGTTACAAAAAAAAATAAACTTGGAGCGCTTCAATCAACTGGGATTTTTAAATAAGTGATGGTTACTAGGCCGACTGGACTTGCTGCACGTGTCTCAATGGAGAATAACAAATTCAAGAAACAATTATGCACACAAAAATGTTCACCAGTTCCTTTATAAAAAAGCAATGCTAGCTTATGTACCTTTAGTAAAAATGACACAGCCACCTTCATGCAGGCACCAGCACTTCCAAAAAGTTTGAAACAAGCTGTAATCATATGATCTTGTGACATGGGATTGAAGGACATACGTTGTAAGTAAATGAAATCCAATTATTCAGGACATTGGAATTATGCACACAAAATTTTAGGCTTGACGTTTTGTGAATAAGGTTAAAGTCCATCGGTAATCTAATTGGTGTTGGTAAATAGGGTTGAAGTTCATATCTTCTTTTCTTTCTTTTTTTTCTAAGGCATAGTTAACAGGCAGGACCGCTTGTTGAAGAGGTGCGCGTTGCCAAGAGGTTTTAGAACAGTAAAAAAAAGTTAGTGCAGTTAGTTGCTAATCTTTTAACTCACTGGAAAATTTGTAGAATTCAGGACGTTACTTCAAAATTTGACTTCGGAAATTTTAGTTCCAGAAACTCAATTCTCAACCCGATGATATGGATTCACAATCAGCCACTCAATCTACAAGCAAAGAAGTAGCGAAAAAAGCAAAGAATGTAGAGAGACAAACAGTTCTCAGGCAATAAATAAGCATAGAAATGAATGAACATTAAATTAAAATCAATTGGAAAAAGAATGAGGAAACAAAGTAATGCACGGATTGCTCGCTG
Source organism: Pterocarya stenoptera (assembly GCA_003123785.1). Classification (NCBI taxonomy): domain Eukaryota; kingdom Viridiplantae; phylum Streptophyta; class Magnoliopsida; order Fagales; family Juglandaceae; genus Pterocarya; species Pterocarya stenoptera. The sequence continues at coordinate 31,875 of QEOT01122659.1, read as the reverse complement.
AGAAACAACAAAAAACTTGCAAAACTGATATTCTGTAAATCTTAAATTCTCGCTGGACTCCGCCTACCATAAAATAACCATTTTGACATAGCTTCCAGCCTATTATTCGTTAATTTATTATGACTTGCAAACGGATTTTACTTAAACTCCTGCTCTAAATTTTTTCCCCGCAGGTTTTCTCGGCAACCGAACAGAAGGTAAAACTCTTCGAAACAAACAAATCAGAGAGAGAGAGAGAGAGAGAGAGAGAGATGATAGAGTAACCTCACCGTCGCCTTTGGTCTGCGAAGATCCAACACATCCCATTCCGCTTCTGATTCCCACAGGAAATCGCTGCTGCTTCGAGAGAGAGCGAGAGAGAGAGAGAGAGATAGAAAGGATGAGCTCAGAGAAGCATAAGAAGCTTCAGTGAGACGCAAAAGTCAAAAGGGAAGCGGAGAAGCTCGTGCTGTTGATGTAGAGTTTCGTTTTATCAGTTAATGGTTGCTTAATAATAAACATGGTTGTGGTGGTTGGCTGTCTATGTTCATGTTGGTGGAGGAGGTAATTATTTCTTTCTTTCTTTCTTTTTTTCGAGTAACATCTTGGAAATTGTGTTAAATAGTTCATAAATAATAATATTAATTTATCCTAAAAACCATTCTTCTTCTTTTTAATAATTATCCATTTTTATTATGTATTAAATGATAAATAAATAATAAATAATTTTTTTAATCATTTACATTACATGATGATTAAAAGATAATGGATAACATTTTACAAAGTATAATAATTATAAGAGATTCCATTTATATTCATGTGTCTTAAAAGTTTCGTTTATTACATGCACAATTTCATGACATACCGATACTGCATTTGGATTGAAGGCAGTTCATAGGGGCATAATTACTATCATGGATAAAGGAGATGCGAGATATTTGCATTGAAAGTTATGTTATATTGCACAATGTAATTTTCATGGATGAAGATGTACACAGTTACATGAACTTAGGACATGTTTGGCTAATGAGACGAGGCGATATAAGAATTTTGTAAACAATAGTAAAATGGCTTGAGTTAAAATAAACTATTGAGTTTTGACAAATGAGAAGAAAAAAAAAATTAAATAAAATTATTATAAAATTAAAATCTTGTTTAATATAATTTTTTTTTAATTCGAAAAAGTTACATTATTTTTTGTATTTTATTTATTTGAAAAAATTGTAATGATTAAATGAAAAAGTTAAATATTTGAAATTAAAAAATATTTTGTATTTGAATAATGTTTGAAAATGAAATTATGAGAAATTTTGAAGTGAGACGAGCTAACTTCCAAAACAACCCCAGTGCAAATAGGTGTTAAAAAATGTGCAGATAGCACCACCCTTGATTAATAGGCTCCACATCTTGCTGGTAATCCACCATCAAAACAAGTTTATTGCTCAAGATACTAGCATATTTTGAAGAACATCAACTTAACTGGTTCCAGTACTAATACTTAGTTTTTTTCACAACACAATCTTTTGCAGTGGGGTAAAAAAAAAAGAGGACACACACATGTTAACCTTTCCAGGTTTTCTAAACAAGGCTCTCTACTTCTTCTAGGCTTCTATCAGAGAGGCAACTACCTATTTGATTCCGATACAGACAATAGTCATGTAATCCTGGTCCCAACATATATGGTAGCACCCTGCCAAAGATTTTCTCTGAACTCAACCTCATTTGCAATTGATCTCTCAAACACATATCCTTGGTTACAGTATTGATTCAATTACAGATTCGATCAGAAGGAAACATGTTGCTCCATATAGAAGGGGCAGGAAACTAAGCTAACTTTAAAAAGACGGCAAAGTACCGTTTGATTAATATTGGAAGGAATCATCTGAACCATACTTGCTCCTGATATTATAATGGTCAAACTTCTGATTATCATAATGCGCTGCCTTCATCTCGGAGGGCCTTGGCTCTGACCCCACTGCTTCATAAACCGTTTCTCCACTTTTATCTCGTTGTCGATGCCTTGTTCGTTCTTTCTGGCTCTTAGACTTGCTATAAGGAGGAACCTCACCCGGTCCATAGAATTCTGCATACTCTTGTCGTTTTGAAGACCGAGGCTTACTTGACAATGAGGGATCCTTAAAACTGTTTGATTTGATCTTTGGAGGCTTCATTTCGGAGTATTTGTCACTTCTATTAGGAGTATGGGCCTGCCGATTTTCAGAAAGAGGAGCAGGAGTAGTCTGCCTCTGAACCAATGTCGGTTCAACTTCATCTTCAGGCATCCGGAGAGAGTCTTTAAAGGGAGTAAGCCCATTTCTAGGGCCATCTGGTCTGAAACGAGAGGGTATAAAGTAAAGGGGTATACAGGCCAATGCTTCGACTACAAGCTTGGACAGATCAAAGATGAGCCGTCCAAAAGATGGCCATCCAGGTTCTTCTTTTATGCTCTCCACAATGGGAGTGGGTTTTCCTTTGTTTGAATGATCCTTAAATTCACTGTCTGAAGGTTGCTGCAGCATCAGAAATACATTAGGTTAAGCCAACGAGCAAGTAGGCATAAGTGAGTATCTAATTTTTAACACAAAAATAATAGTCTTGGAGCTTCCAAGACCACAGAAAAAATAAAGACTGTTAAGGCAACAGAAATAGAATTGAAGAAGTGAAGAATCTTAAGTGGTCTTTGTAAATCAAAACTAATAAACTTATAAAATAGTCAGCTTCCAATGTCTTGGTAGGAAGTTCTCTTAACACTACGCTGCGTTTGGATATTGAGCTGAGTTGAGATGATAAAATATTGTTAGAATATTATTTTTTAATATTATTATTATTTTGGGATTTGAAAAAATTGAATTGTTTATTATATTTTGTGTTGGAATTTGAAAAAGTTGTAATGATGAGTTGAGATTGGTTTGGTAACCAAACGTACCAATTTTTGACAAGCACCTTAAATTTTAAGAGAGAGAAGTTCTCTTTATATTATTGAGGAATCAATGATATGTTTTGATTAGTCTGAAGGCATAAAAAATTGATTGTAAGAGATTTACCATCCTTGACAAGAAAGAAGATCCAAAACCTTGCTGAAGCATACATGTAGCATATCCTACCAAGACAGCTCCAACAACCATGAGCACATCTGCCAAAGATACCGAAATAACTTAGTCACTATGTGGCAATGCAACCAAAGCCTCAATTATGATGATGAAGAAGTGTGTACAATATTTAATCAAAATACGTTGTATCCCTTGAAGAAACACAATGAGGGGATTCCATCTTGACCAAACATAGAAAGCAGAACGTAGGACAATGCGATATTACGTTGATGCTTCTAAATAAGCCCCTTATTTGTACTTGTACATGCATCTAGTTGAGTCGTCGTACCGAGTTCAAATATTAGTTCATGTTCAGAAGTTTAATTTAAATCCAGATACAAATACCTTTTGCGCTTTTTAAAGATGGTTATTTACTTACCAAAAAAATTATTCAGCAACAAAATACATTGAGATTAACCAAGTTTTTGAATTTAACGGTATGAACATGTCATTGTGGTTTTATTCCTGAAGCCACCAGGGAAAAGCAGTTACAACCAGCATGAAAGAAGGGCTTCCTACAGCTGAGTAAGCAGTAAGCACACCAACCACATGATGCCCCCTAGGATAAAATGCACGATTAGGGATCCAAACCTGTAGCAGAAATTGAACTGTACTGATAATCACAATCTTCCTGATTGAGAGAGATCTGCCGAAGAGCGGCATTTCCTCTATCAATGACTAACAAGGAGCAGGTAGGCCGAACATATACCACATCAAAATCATTTGAGAATTTGGCATCCTCGCTTGGGCCATCTCTGTACCCTGCCACATTTGATTTCCCTCCAGCAATGGTTGTCACACCTACAAAGAATTTTCAACCTCAGCAATGGCTTTTTAATATAGCACCCACTATTCCTCAAGAATAATTTGTGATCAACGTTTTCAGCTTTAGAAAGGATAAAAATATCCCAATACAATAAAAAACTTAATATTCTTTTCAGCTATATAGGTGTATCACTTTATATTCTTTGTTTTTTTAATGACAAGGAACTGCAGAGACCATTCAAATGCAACATGTCTTTTTACCAAGTAAACCCCAGACTAATGAAACATGCTCCGATTGCTTTATATTCTACTTCACCGCTAACCTATACAATCTAAACCTAGGAATCTGTCAAAGTTCCATCAAACACCAACATGCACATTTATAACCTAGTAATTATCAGAGTAACATGAATTGAATATACCAGCATCCCCAATCTTCCTGATGGCGAGGTTCAAGGTATCGGCAACATACACGTTGCCTTTATCATCCATGGTTATGCCTTTGGGATGATTAAAACGAGCATCACTGGGTTTTCCATCCACATGCCCTGTTTGACCCTGAAAAGATCCGGCAACCAACCTTCCCCTACTATCTGCAACAATAAAAGTTTCAGGGAAAAATAAACAAATAAGGATCATAAAAGTCAGAATATGAAGATTAGATCATGGCAATCAGCCTGTAACATTAAGACCAATTCACACACTGCTCCACAAATAAAAATCACACCATCTTGAACACGATGGTTATTGCCATAAGCAAACAGGCTTACATAATTAATTTAAACTTGAAACGGACAAATTTCAAAGAGAGTAAATTATTGAAGTTCTAGAAAGCAAGAGGACAAGAATAATCATACATTGAGACAATGGCGGGGGGATCCTAACAATGTTGCTATTAACTTCATCAACAGCAAAAAGTTCGCCATCCTCAGAGACACGAATTCTGTAAGGAACCACTCCAATATCATTTCCTTCCACGACAGTCTCGACCAAGTACCCATTCTCAAATTGAAGAGCATTCCCATCTGCATACCAAATATCACAGGACGTATGCGGAATGTGATTAATGATATATATACATGCACATAAAAATTAATAAATAAATAACAAGTGCATAAACACTAGCAAGTAAATCATAATATTTCCAATAATAAGGCTAAAAAACATATTTAAATAACCTGATTGGGGTATTTTCGAGGATGCCCTGGTCCATTTGAGAATAGATGACAAGTGTTTGATCAATGGCCCTGGGTACAGAGATTATTCAGAGCAAGACACAAGTGAAGCAACAGAGAGAAAATTCATCAAAAAATAAAAGTGAAATAAGAAAATGGAAAAACAAAATGAGCCTACCCACGAAGCAAACAGATCCATATAACCCAAATTGTTTGAGAGAGAGAGAGTAGTGAGACCATGATTACCTGCAGGAGCAGCATGAGCTTGAAATTGGAGTGTACAGGCAACAACGAGTGCTATGAAAACGAGAAAGAGATGGGAATTTCTCATGGGTCTCACAAAAAATAAAATAAAAATAAATCCAAGGCTATAGATAGGAGAGAGATCAGTAGGTTTTGGGCTCAGAAATCGAAGAGATTAATTACTTCGACATCTCTGCTTAGGCTGCAAGCAGTAGCAAACTAGCAACTGGGTTTTGTTCCTTTCGTTTTAGCTCTTCGGACTTGGGAGCTTCAACTTCAGTCGAGTGTAGCTCGCTCCTCTCTCTCTCTCTCTCTCTCTCTCTCTCTACCCTTTTTAAATCGTGTCTTTTTACTTTCTCTGTACATTTTAAGCTTCTTCTTTTTTTCAAGAAAAAAAAAGGTGAATTTTTATATCAGAGAAAGAAAACTCCCTGTAGGTGGATTCGCTTAATATCAGTTCTACCTATGATTCACGTTGCCCATCTGGAATTTTCAGGCTTTATGAAGTGTAAATCGAAGTGAGCATGATGTATCTCCTTTCCAAATTCGATTGTTTTAAAGAATATTCCCTCTTGAACTTGAGTTTCTACAATACTTATTGAATGTTTTAATGTTCTAAATAAAAATAGAAATAATAAAAAATAAATGGTATTTTTATCCTTTTTACTTTAGAAAAATGTTTGGTCTAGACAATAATTTTATGCAAAAAACAATTTTACACCTAACATGATTTAATATGATCAATCAAATTGTAAAAAATTTATTTTTTCAAATTGAAGATTAAATTTAAAATGATATTGGTGCAATTTATAATATCTAAAAATGGGAAAGAAACCTTATTTTTCTACTATCCTTAAATTTATTTAAAGAATATGATGTTAACAAGTCTATTAAACATTATTCTTTTAAATAATATGATGAAATGATTATGATACAAAGGCTTATTAATTGTAATTTTCTTTAATTTTTAATAAGATATATGTTTACCTTTGAGCGCAATGTCTTTTTATTTTTTAGACCGATCTGAACTCATTTTATTTTATATTATTTAATTATTATAATTTTTTAAATTTGATATAAAATATAATAAATAATTTAATTTTTACAAATTTTAAATCAAGAATAACGTGAAACATAGGCGGTACAGGTCGTTTAGAAGGTAACAAATACTAGTATCTGTCGAACATACGGTCTCCTCCTATCAACGGAACGTCCATTCCACGTGTCAATTCTTAATTCGCTTGCCTCCGTGGCCTCCAAGCCACGTTTGCCCATCGTACCTCCCACACTACCTTTAGGCCCGGGCACCCAAAACCCTTCTCTTCCCTTTAAGCTTCTCCAGATCCAGTTCTTCTCCGACTAAACTATCGGATTGATTTTGAGGCAACCACCGGATTTCGGTCTCTTGAATTTTATTTTTTCTTACGGATCTTGGGTTAGTTTCTCAACCTCTAAATCTCTCTCACCGTCTCTTTAACTTAATTCCAGATGTATAGATCTTTTCGAGTTCCGAATGTATTCGTATATGCAATTATATATGTTGGTGGTCATGTGTATGTCCGTGTATATAGGTACATGCTAACACGCATCAGAACTTTCCGTATGCATTCGTGTTTCTTGTAGGCGATAGTTTGTGAATTATCAAATTTCTTCAGCTAATCACGTGTTCGCGTGCATGTGTTGGTGCTCTGTATATCGCTCGCAAAAATTTTATTGTGGCTTGTAAATTTTATTAGATTAGTTCGGTTGTCTTTAAAACAATTTCTATTTGGATTTTTTTCGAACTTTTTCTTGAATATTTGAATGTTTGGTTTCAAGTTGTTTTTTCCTTTATAATTTGCTATGATAAATTGACAGGTTTGTGATGCCATTTTTAATGGTTGACTTTTTTTAATATAGATCTCTGTTCATCTGTTTGCCTTCAGTTGACAAAGGGCTCAAGAATTTTTTGAAGGCCTGGAAAAGAAGTTTCAATTTGCTGAAAATGAGACCAGGTTTTAAAATTTATATGAGGGAATTTTTAGGTGTTGGTGCATTGCCAACAACATATAACACAGCTTGCTTTTATGAAGTTTATACAAACCGAAACCAGTTCTTTATTTTTATCCACTTAACAGCTAGGAGGTAGAAATTGTATTTCTTATTGCATCATGGGGTGTTCAGCACTCTGGCTGTCATTGGAATAATCTGGGTGTATTCTTTATTTTTTTTTTATAAGTATTCTTTATTGAGGACAACAACCTGGTGTTCTTCAAAATATTAGGATAATACATTAAAATTTGATTCAGGGTTTTTACAAACCCTGGTTGAAACTTGAAAGTCTCACTTTTTTAGAAAGTATGTGTGACACACATTATAGATTACCGGGAAACCGGGTTCATATTTTTGTTCAAGAACAATTTTGTTCGTTTTCAAAAGTCAAACTGATGTATAATGTATCGTTCGTTCTGTTATTTTCTTTTACCTCTAGGAAGCACTCATCATTTTAGGCTTTCTTTCTTTTTTTTGCTATGCAGCTGTTCTCATTTCAACCACAGCACATGTTCTATACTAACAATGATGACATTTTTTGTGTTCTTCTGCTATTTATCTACAAATTAATGGTCTGGACGGCAGTTTTCATTTTAATCAAGGAATGTTTGCTATATAGAGGACATTTATTGCTTGTTTTATCTTCTACATTAAACTCATTTTACTCCTTGAATGACTGCAGGTTGGATTGAGTTAGTTTGGACAAAGTAAGATGGGAGGAGGATTTAGAGTTCTCCATTTGGTCAGACCATTTCTTTCATTCCTGCCTGAAGTTCAGAGTGCTGATAGAAAAATTCCATTTAGAGAGAAGGTCATCTATACTGTGATCTCTCTTTTCATTTTCTTGGTTTGCAGTCAGCTTCCTCTCTATGGCATACACTCCACAACAGGTGCAGATCCATTTTATTGGATGCGAGTTATTCTTGCTTCAAACCGTGGGACTGTTATGGAACTTGGAATCACCCCAATTGTGACTTCTGGGCTGGTGATGCAACTCCTTGCTGGGTCAAAGATCATTGAAGTGGACAACAATGTACGTGAAGATCGTGCCCTTCTGTAAGTATCTTTCTACAACTATTTGTATATAATGTGTATTTGTGTCCCAGTTCTGTTAGCAAACATCCAAATTATTGTATTTTTTAGGCTAGGTTTACTTTGACCAGTGACTTTTATGTATCTTTTTTTTTAACAAGTTTGATTCCTAGATCGTTGGGTGTGTGGATTATTAAAGATGTTTTTCCCTTCACAATGCTCCCTCCAAAGCACTAAATGGCCTCTATTTTTCAATGACTGCAACTGGATTGTGCAACTTGGGGTCTATGTTTGACATGATTTTTTCCCCTTTTCTTCCCAGAAATGGTGCACAGAAGTTACTTGGCATCCTGATTGCTGTGGGTGAGGCGGTTGCATACGTTCTCTCAGGAATGTACGGCAGTGTTGGCCAACTTGGAGTTGGAAATGCCATTCTTATTATCATTCAGCTCTGCTTTGCTGGTATTATTGTGATATGTTTAGATGAACTTCTTCAGAAAGGATATGGTCTAGGCTCTGGAATTTCACTTTTCATAGCTACCAATATCTGGTGAGTGTTGTAATTTCTTTGTTCTGGATATATAATTCATATAAGCTTTCAATGCTAAGCACAAAAATTTATGTTTCCCTCATGGTTACAAATAACTTGAGAGCTTGGTATCTTTTGGGGAATTCATTTACTTACTTCGTTGAAATGTGTATCATGAATCTGAATATTTGAAGATTTAGGTGTCGTTTGGATAGTGAGTTAAGTTAAAAGTTGAATAAAATATTGTTAGAATATTATTTATTAATATTATTATTGTTTTGGGATTTGAAAAATTTGAAAAAGTTGTAATAATGAGATGAAACACTTCTTGTATCCAAATGGAGCCTTATATTATTCTTTTTCAGTGAAAACATTATCTGGAAAGCATTTAGCCCCACCACTATTAACAGTGGACGGGGAGCTGAATTTGAGGGTGCTGTTATTGCTCTATTCCATCTGCTTATAACTCGAACGGACAAGGTTCGTGCTCTCCGGGAGGCCTTTTACCGGCAGAATCTCCCAAATGTGACAAACTTGCTTGCTACAGTGTTGGTCTTCCTAATTGTAATCTACTTCCAAGGTTTCCGTGTGGTTTTGCCTGTGAGGTCAAAGAATGCCAGAGGACAGCAGGGTTCTTATCCAATCAAGCTGTTCTATACCTCCAACATGCCCATCATTCTACACTCTGCCCTTGTGTCCAATCTTTACTTCATCTCTCAGGTACGGGTATTTTATGTTTGTATCCACAACTTGGATTTGACCTGCTGTGTCACTGTTTAACTGAAAAATATGTATATTTTGTCTCTACAGCTGCTTTACCGGAGATACAGTGGAAATTTTCTAGTGAATCTTTTGGGTAAATGGAAGGAATCCGAATACTCAAGTGGTCAGTCTATTCCTGTTGGTGGTCTTGCATATTATATCACCGCACCATCAAGGTAATTAAGAACTTTCCCCTAATAGAGATTGAATTAAGTCTTATAAGCCATATGTTGTGTCTGTACTTGGATATGGTTGATCATCTACAAAACCCCAATATAATAAGCTGTGGACGGTGAACTCTAGCTCAAATGGTAATAACCTATTAAGAATATAATTCGGACACAATTGATAAGATAAATCAACTCTTGAATGCATGGGATACAAATGGTAAGTATATGTTAATTGTCTCTGTGTGAATGTGAGTGTGATAGTATGTTTACACTTCCAATGGTGGGTCCACAACCTGCATTTTTATCCTCTAACTCATTATTATGTGCAAAAAAAAAAGAGGTGCCATTTGAGCTAGCATTAATGATCAAATAAATGTATTTTTAAATATTTATAATACTTGTTTTTAGTACAAAGATAAACAATGAACATTAAAAGGCATAATGTAAAAGCTAAAAATTAAAGAAGGAAGTGATATAACAATCCATGTTCGGAGGGGTATGTCTTTTGAAAAAACTATTTTTTTAATATTTAGAACCCCCCCCCCCTTTTTCTGTTGCGAAAATTTAGTTATTTGACTCCTATTTTGCAGTATCTGAATCGTATACATAAAATATTGATTTCCTTATTTTACCTTATCATGGATGTAAATACTGTTTTTCCTTATTTTATGGATATGAGTCCTGTATGTCTCCTACCATATCTGTATCGAATATGTACAAGATGTGGACATGGCGACTAATTGAAGAATCTGTGCTACCTTGTAAAATATGTGTGCTTCTACTCCTTGACTTAATGATGCTGTTAAATCCGTTTTGATACAATCCTATATTTTGCAGCTTAGCTGATATGGCAGCCAATCCTTTCCATGCATTGTTCTATCTGGTCTTTATGTTATCAGCATGTGCATTATTCTCAAAAACTTGGATTGAAGTTTCAGGATCATCAGCTAGAGATGTTGCCAAGCAGCTCAAGGTAAGAATTCTTGGATTGAAGTTTCTCTTCTGTATTTTTGTGTGTGTCTCTGTGTATCTTTGTCTGTGTGTTCATGGAGATTGAATTCTTGTTGTTTTGAATTTGAAGTTGGCAATATCTTAAGGTATATAAACTGGCATGACTCCAAATTGGTGAGGTAATCCTATCAAAATGATTTTGTTACGACTGTCTGAATGTATTTTGGGGTCATTTGAGCTTCCCACCTGGACTATATCCACCAAGCTACTCATATTTAAGATATCTGTATATAACATTTTGAATTGTAGAAGTTTGTTACAAAAATACTGAGACCTATTTGAAAGCTAATGATAGAAATTTGAATTATAGAAGTTTGTTACAAAAATACTGGAGGACTGAAAGATAGGGTTGCAATTTAAAGCTGGTTGTGTTGCACAGTTTCTGCTTGTACCATTGATGCTTTGACATTCTCGTAAATGACATTTTTAAGGATGTAGGAAAGTGAGAATACCAAACTTTTTAGTGCCATTATATAGGATGGCTATTTTTCGGGAAAAATGGAAAACAAGATATTTTTTATGGATGAAGTAATATTTTCCCCACTTTTTTGAAGTTGGAAGGAAAAGAAAGTGCTATCAGAGGTATAGAATTCAGAAGTCCCCCCACCCCCTGTTTTCTGCCTATATTTTTACCATTTAAACTAAGGCTTAGGGGGGTAATAGTTGAGCAACTACTTGTTGCTTCAGAGGCAGATGGTAAAGGGATGGCGTGGGTTTGGATGTCTTATGTATTCAATTGGCATATGGTTTGCATAGGTCATACCTTGAAATCTTTGTTGCCAAAGCAAAAATGTTTGTCGTTTTACCTCTTGAAACTAAAAAAGAAACAGTAATTACACCCCATCTGGTTTGCATCATGGTACTAAAAAAATGTGGGACACTTGTGCAAAACAGTGAGATGCTGAAGTGATAGATAACCTTTTAGTTACAAAAATGGCAGCACGTCATTTCATATAATACTTATGCTGACTTTGCAGGAACAACAAATGGTGATGCCCGGGCATCGTGAGTCAAACTTACAGAAGGAGCTGAACCGTTACATACCCACTGCCGCAGCATTTGGAGGCATGTGCATTGGTGCATTGACAGTGTTGGCAGATTTCATGGGGGCGATTGGTTCGGGGACAGGAATTCTGCTTGCCGTGACAATTATTTACCAGTACTTTGAAACATTCGAGAAGGAAAGAGCAAGCGAGCTCGGCTTTTTTGGTTTCTAGGCTTATTATGTCTTGTTACCAGTTATGTTTGGCGCCTTGGTGGTGCTAATGAGCTCCCTGGCAGTTTTGGTGCGCAGAGAGATTCAAGTAGTAAGGTCCTTCCACACCAAAGACTCGAGTTCAAGATGTTAGAGCCTAGGGATGGTTTGTTAGTACAACAGAGATTCGTTTCATTTCGTTTATTTGTTGTTTGTTTTTACCCCTTTTGGACATTTACCCTCCCTCCCCCATATTTATTTCTCCTGTGCCGTTGGATCTATACGAATCCCTTGCATGGTTTTTGTTTTTTTATGCGATGGAAATTACCTTACTTTGACTCGTAGCTTCTTGGGCTTTCTTTCGCTTATGTCGAAGGGGGGTATAACCGTATAAGCGACACCAAAATGTGGCTGGATGGTGTCGTTCAAACGAGATGTTGGAAATATCGAAAATCAAACTTTTTCCTGTTTGTTTTCTTGTATATCCTAATTTTAAAATTATATCGTGTTCATGCTAAAGCAGAAAAAAAGTTGTTCAATTGCTTTTGTTATCTTCAACTCAAACAATAAGTGTATATTATATAATCTCGAAAAGCTGTATGACTTTGTTGAGTTTTGCTATACACACTATTTATAATGAGATTTATTATAATTTTAAAAAATTTAAAAATACATTATTTTTTGGCACGTCGATGTGGAAAGTTTTTATATTTGTGTTGGGTGCAAATTTTCAAGGCTTTAAAAGGAAGAAACTACAACTTTGTCAATCACTCGAGCGTTCATAGTTCTTCGTCAATAAACGCCTACCATTACACCATTTTTCTTCGCCATCCCTATGTGTGGGCTCCTGTTGTGTGTTTTCTTTCCATTATGTTATTTTTTGTGGAAGAGAGTAGGGATGTAAGAAAAAATGGGTAAATCGGACCAGACTGAACCGGTGGATTTGGTCTGGTACAGAGTTTGGTTCGGTTTAGAATTGGTTTTATTTTTCTTAAAACTGGTCAAAATCAGTCCGGTTCAGGTTTTTCTTTTTCTATAACCAGACCGGACCGAACCGGACTGGTTCATACAAATATTATAATTTTTTTATATTGTATATAATTTTTATATATAATATATAATTATATATAAAATATTTTTGTATGATATGATAAATTACTAATTAATATAATATTAAAATTTAAAATCTTATATCATTATAGTCTATTGTATTAATAGTTATACTAATACTATATCACTATATATTATAATATACTATAATATATCATTATAATATATCACTATAGTCTATAATATAATTATAATATATATTATAATATACCACAATATATTATCACTACAGTATTATATACTATAATATATTATTATATAATATATAATATAGTATATTAAAACTAAAAAATTAGATCGAAATTGATAAAATCGAAAGTACCTAAATAGCCGATGCAGAATTAATTCTTAAAAATATAAAACTGGTAGATACCGATTCGATTCTAAATTTTATCTGAACTCGAGCCAAACGGGACCGATTACACTCTGGAAGGGTGTACGCAAATTGTCTTGGGGTCGGTGACAGTGGGTCACAACTTGGACCGCAAATAATCAGCCGATTCTGGGATCCGCAGGCGAACAGGTCGTCAAGTTTCGTGCCAGGGGGCATCGCTCGTACGATTTTTAGGCCTCATCGTTCACACGGAAGGCAACCCCCCTTTTTATAAATTTCTCAGCGATACATTTAAGACTATCCATTTACAATATCGTCACAGATTTACTCCTGAATTACCCACACTACCCATACCCGACCCCAACCCCCACGCTCAGCTGATACGTAATAATAAAAAAGAACCGATGGCACTACCGTAAACACCGATACCGAAAACGACCCTATCTCTTTAAATCCCAACACTTGTCTTATCCGGCATTTTCCTGATTAATTTTTGTCGACCTCTTTCGTTTTTGAGCAGCACAGCTCTGTTTTTCTCTGCCGCTCGAGAGCTCTGCCCTGCTCTCTCCCCTCCCTGAAAGACCAACATAAACGAACGTAAAGCCGATGATCAATATTATCTTCTGCTCCAAAAGCCAACTCTCAAACTAGAAATAGGGGAAAACCTTTGCTTCAAGGCATTGAAGTTATTGAAGTCGGGTCAAAAGGGATTAGTTATTTATTTTTTCCTTCCGATTACGCGAAGTTTCTTCGTAAGGTAACGCAAGCTTTAGTGAGGAAGAGGAAGTTTCGTTTCAGACTTTTATTTATTTAGTCTTCGATCCTGTTTTATTTTCTTAATTCCATGAGCATAAGATTTTTACTTTATTTATTATTCGGCTAAGAATCAGAGTATAATGGTTTTCCCAGGGTTTTAGTTCTTTTGGATGAAAGGTTATATGTGCTGCTTTAATTTCGCAGACTCTCAGAACACTGTCCATCAACGCGTCTTTGTTTATACATGGTTGTTCTTACTTATTTTTTGGTTGTTTTTTCTTATTTTTGTGTGTACAAAACTAAGATGTTTTTTGTTCATATCTTGTGTTACAAACTACTTTCGTTCGGTTTCTTCTTCTTCTTCTCTGAAGTTCTTCTCTTAAGTAAAAAGGTGTTGCGATTGAAGTAATATTCACGACAGTTTTCGTTTCGATTGTCTGGTTTGTTTTTATGTTGTCGAAATTTAATTATTTTGTTTCAGATTTCGATGATTTTGTTTTTGTGGGGGGTGTGGTTGCAGGGATCGTAAAGGTCGCCGTCCGAGGATAGTTGTGGAGGTGTTGTCTCTGTCGCCCTGTTTTCTTGCACTTCACGTTGCTATGAAGTGAAGTTGATACAATACTTTGTTCTCGTGCAATTTTTCGAGATATTTTACGGTATGTTAATATTTCTCGCGATGCTGTTTCATTGGTCGGTCAAATCAGGCGTTATAACACGATCATAAATTGTTTTTTTTTTTTTAAATTAAAAGTAAGAAATTGAGTATGATGTTTCCATGCCATAATGTCCTGTGCGTGCTTTCCATCGCGGCAGTTTGTCAGCATGAAAGGGATTGACCAATAAGGAACATATGAAATTCAAGTTATGCGTAGATATCTATCTTTTTATTTATTGGGTGTCGTATTTGTTAATTGAAGTAACTATATAAATATATATATTTTTTAAAAAGTATTTAGAAGTCATAAAAATTCCATTTTCTATTTATGTTTAGACATTGAGGTAATTTGATCTGGTAATAGTAATAAAAAAGTAGTAAATAGTAATAAAAAAATAATATATAATTTGTTAATAATAATAAACTATTTTTGAGTCGTTGGTGGTATGTGGTCATTAGCTTTGCTACCCTCGGGCCAAGGGGTGGCCAATGTAGGTTTGTGGAGGTGACTGGTCACTGGGCCCCTTTGATTTTTTTTTTTTTTAATTGAAAATTTATAAAAATTCTATTTCGAGTTTTCAACGGTCCAGTTTTAACTGTTCCTCATTTTCAGAAGTGACAATTTTATAGGAATTGTTTTTAAGTATTATTATATGTTTTACTTAAAAGATTTATTTTGTTAATTTTTTTTTTAAAATTTAAGTTTAAATTTAAAATTTTATAATTTTCAACGTATTAATAAGTACTGACACATGAATAAGTAAATTTTTTTTAAGTGCATTTAATATTTTTTGTTATTTTTCCTCCTTTAAAAACCTAAGCAAACTAAATAATAGGTAACCAAACCAAATTAATAAAAAAAAAAAAAAAAATGTGACAACCTATGTGCGTGCTCATAGATATATTGGGAAAAAATGTAATTTTTTAGATATGCGAAATGTACTTTCCCCTTCTTAAATTGATGAAGGTGAAAGTGATTGTGGTTGTCGGATTGTGAGCGATTTTCTTTCTGGTTCTCTTGGATTATAGCCCTTGGCGTTACAAGGTGTAGTGGTTGAAATATTGACAAATTCCTGCTACATAAATCCGAATGTTTCTGCGAGTAAGGATAAAATACATGTTCCCGCTATGGAAGGTGATATTTCAGCATTTCTTTTTGGAAAAAATAAATATATTTTTTAATACTTTTACACGATGGAATCTATATAAATGGGGCCCGCCATGTGTGAGAGAGGTGGGTGTGGAATTATCAAAATTTAAAAGGTTGGTGCTGAAATAGCCCCTTGTGTGATAAATGTGGAGGACTATAGGCCATATAGGATGGGGCCGACCACACATGATTTGTAATAATCTTGCTGCACAAAGTACTCATGATGGGGGCCACATGACTTTTTACCATATGGTCAATGCAGATTGCATAGGACATGATCTCTTTTTGTCACATTATGTAGGCTCTAGGAATCCTATGGTATGTAGATGGACCAACATTTCGTTCTAAAATAATTAAATTTTATTTATAAAATAATAGTTTAATTACATGTTAGTGTTAGATTAAATGTATTAGTATACAAACTTGTAATCATAACAAGTTATTAGTCTCATTTGCACGTGCACATATTGGATGTTTTGCGGAAATGAACCATGTTCCATATGCTAGCTTTGTGGAGAGTTTTTTTTGTTTCTTATGGGTTACACTAGATTTGATATTTCTTATGTGGCGTTAATTTTAATAAAAACTAACAATATTGGTTGTATTAGGTGGCTTCGATTATTTTTGTAGATGAGATAAATTGATATTAAAGTTAAAAAGTTGAATAAAGTATTGTTAGAATATATTTTTTAATATTATTTTTATTTTAAAATTTAAAAATATTAAATTATTTATTTTATTTTATATATAAATTTAAAAAAATTATAATAATCAGATGAAATGAGTTGAAAAATTTTATAAAAATAAACTAGTTCTTATATTCGAGATAGGAGACAAAAAGAAGAAATAGTAATTTAACTTTTGATTCTTCCAAATACTTTTCTGTTTTTAATTTAAAAGAAGTATTTGTTTGTACATCGTGCATGTTATATACTTTTCAGGAACTTGTCGTTCATGATCGGGAAGGTGCCTGGTGTTAAAGTGCGTCGTAATTAGTACTTCGAACTTTAAACGTCTCTTTGAATCTTTCTTCCTCAGCTTTTCTTTCTGGTACTTTAACTGTTCAACTTCTCTTTTTTCCCGCGTCTAAATCCGCTTTTTCATTCTTTCAAAAGACTGCAAATTGGAAATTCTGAAAGGTGAAAGAGCAAAAGGAAATTCCATTCTCCATTAATGGCCTCGATCTAAGTGCATATGCTAAAGCATATTGCTTTTCTCTTTTGTTCAGCACGCTCATCATTGTCTCAAATGTTTGTTCTGCTAGTACTGTAGTTTTTTCTCTTTCCAGATTGCGTTTCACTTGCATATTTCCCTTTGCTCAATCCCTCTCTTCGTCACTATCATCTTTTACGACATTTTGTAGATGGATTCCGTTAAGCCATCGGCCATGAATCCTCCTGGAAGTAAATTGGCAAGAACGTTTGCCAAAGTTCTTCACCTTCGAGTGGCAACTGGAGTTGCTCCAGTTGATGGAAATCAGAAGGTCAAGCCCCAAGAAACGGTCAAGAAAGATTGGAATGTTAGCAAGAGTGCAGCCCGGGCGGCTAGTCGGTCTCGTCCTCATGACGATCAAGAAGAAGAAAAGCTCGAGAATAGGGTGGCCTTAGAAGCTGTTCTTGCCAAAATGTTTGCTAGCATTTCATCCATTAAAGCCGCGTATGCTCAGTTACAGCATTCTCAGTCTCCTTATGATGCTGGTGGGATTCAAGCTGCTGATCAAAGAGTAGTCTCGGAGTTGAAGAGTTTGTCTGAATTGAAGCAGAGTTACTCGAAGAAACTGTTCGATGCTTCACCAAAGAAGGCAATGGTTTTGGCTGAAATTCAAGAGCAGAAGAGTGTCCTGAAGACTTATGAAATAATGGGGAAGAAGTTGGAATCTCAGTTGAGGCTCAAGGATTCTGAAATTATATTTCTCAAAGAGAAATTGCAGGAAGCCACCAAACAGAACAGGTCAATTGAGAAGAGATTGAACCAAAGTGGGCATTTACATGAGCTCGACAATCTTCACCATTCAGGCTTGACTCCTGCCCATTTTATAACACTTCTCCGGCACACCGTCAAGTCCATTCGAAGCTTCGTCAGGTTGATGGCAGAGGAGATGAAATGTGCTAGTTGGGATATCGATGCAGCAGCAAATGCAATCGTACCGGGAGTGGTTTATCGGAAAGATGATCACAAATGCTTCGCGTTCGAGTCCTTCGTTTGCATGCAAATGTTTGAGTCTTTCAATTATCCATACTTCTCTCTTACAGGTAAATCTTTGACGAATAAGAAGCAGGAGCAACAACTATTTTTCAGGCGATTCACGGAACTGAAATCTGTGAAACTAAAGTCGTTTCTAGGCCAGAAGCTTAAATCAAAGTTCGCAAAGTTTTGCCTTGTTAAGTACTTGAGACTTGTCAATCCCAAGTTGGAATCATCGCTGTTTGGTAATCTGGATCAAAGAAATCTGGTGAATGCTGGTGAATTCCCAAACACTGCCTTCTTTGCTTCATTCCTTGAAATGGCAAGGAGGGTTTGGCTCCTTCACTGCTTGGCATTTTCTTTCAAGCATGAGGCCTCAATCTTTCAAGTTAGCAAGGGGTGTAGATTTTCAGAAGTGTACATGGAAAGTGTAGCAGAAGAAGAAGAAGCGTTCCTTCCGTCGGACGGCAAACCGGAATCCGACCCATCATCGGTTGCATTCACAGTTGTTCCTGGGTTCAGGATAGACGAAACTGTTATACAGTGCCAGGTCTATCTGTCTCGAGTTCAAACCAAGGTCGTATCCAAAAAACAGAGATAGCTGCACTTCGGTAAACAAATGCGAGAGAATTATGCTTTCTTTCATCTTGAATTCGATCGTTTTCAATCATGTTAACCGATTTTGTATATTTCGTTGTTTCATAAATCAATCAAATCTGTTTAATTAACTTGTAATGTATCAGCTGGCATGTTTAGAAATTATAATAGAATTAATTACTATATATTAAGAACAATATTCTTGATGTTGATTTTATTTCGGTTAATTCGCAATGTTTCTATAAACTATACAAATGTCTCGGTACGTTGACCAGGGGAATTATTGGTAGCGTCTGGACCCACAAAGAGTGATTGAGATTGGCTAGCTGTTTCGCATCTTTACGGGACGTCGCGTGATGTCTTATATGTTTCCCAGCGCTAGCTTAGACTTTTTCAAATAATTTTATTTACGTTCATGTTATGTGTTGGACAGTGGGGAGGTGTATGGTAGGCCACGTGGGATGTTTTGTCAGATTCTTCTGCTTGGTATCCCGACATGGGTCACTAGACTCTTCCATGCTCGATTCTTACCAAACTATTCCAGACTCTTCCCCACTCATCTTCACCACTAGTGTATGGATCTTATTATCTATATTTTTTTTATATATTAATTTATTGGTGATATATGGGTAGGACAATGATACACCCAAATTATATTATAATTTTATTATTGTTATATATTAAAATATTAATTTTTTTTACTTTAATTCAAAATTTTTATACTTGCAACAGTTGAAAGTAAATAAAATAATAATTTTTTTATAGTTAGTTGTAAATAAATTGTAATATAGTTATTGTTATATCATTTTCCATGTGGGTAATCTACGTCAGGATCGGTTCAATGATAAGGCCATTTAGGCCATTACCTAAGGTCTTAATTTATGTAAGGCCTCCAAAAATAAAAATTAGGTATTTTTTTTTATAATCCTTTTTTGAAAAAAAAAATGAAAACCATTTCATTAAATAAAATTTTAAATAATTTTTATTGTTTTCAATGTGTGCAAGGCCCCTTAATATTAAATTTAATATTTAATATAATGATTTTTTTTATAAGTAATACATGAATGAATTATTTATATTTTAAATAATTTTTTTTAAGATCTTGCTAAATTGATACACAAAATCTGTATTGAGCCATCATTTTAAGTTGTTGTAAATATAAATTCACAAAAACTGTATTTAAAGATTTTTTAAAAAAAAATCTCAATTTATTGAAAATATTTCATATAATAATTTATATTTTATTATATTATAATTACGGATTACTCACTTAAATTTTACCTTAAACTTCAATTTGTATTGAGCCGCCCTGATCTACATACAAGTTTTAGATTTACAAAAGACGGTCCTTTGTTAAAATTAAACAGCATCCCATCAGAATTTTTGTTTTTTATTTTTTATTTTTAAAATAAAATTTAATTTTTTACAAGAGATCTGAAAGGATATTTAGAATGAAAAATAATTTATACCATTTTTTCATAATACTTTACATAATTATATTTTAAATGACAACTATTTTATAAAATAATTTATAAAAATAACATCACATTATAAAGATATTCTTATCTTGAAATATTATTGTAAAATATGTTATAAAATGGAATTATATCATTGTGAATGAATGTGTAGGAATCATTAGTTCATTACTATGTTACTAGGATCCTATGATCTTTCAACACTTCGAAGTTCGTGTAGGTATCATGCATGCTCCGTATTACATCAAGCTATTTTTACAGAGCAAAAATATGTAAGTAAAAATAGCTTTATGTAATACGGATAATGCCTGATGTAAAAATTTGTAAAGATAGATAATGCTTGATGTAAAAATGGATAAACGGCATTGCTCATATATTTTTTAGAAAAATTATACTCATTATTCTTACACACCACATATCATATATAATTTTTTATTTTTTATTTTTTATTTTTTTCTCTTACTAAATATATGGTGTATAGATGATGAGTAGAATAATTCAATTGGTTAAAGAAGAATAAAAAAAATAATGTATGAAAATGATGAATAATAAAATTCTATTTTTTTAATATGAAGGACTACTTGTAGGGAATGATTTTGATCCATTTTGGAGACCAGAGAGACAATCTAACGGAGGAAGCTGAGAGATTTGTGCCAGACAACTCAGGAAGAGGTCCTTTCCTTGGAAAATTAAAAGATTGTGTGATGAGCAGCATTTATCGGTCTGCACGAAATTTATATTACTTTCTGCATCGAAACATGACATTGGGTTCGTAAACGTGTATCTTCTTCGTTAGACTTTAAATAGAAACTGNCCCCCCCCCCCCCCCCCCCCCCCCCATCTGCCAACTATACTGCTACCTTCTTTAATAGAAATGGGGCTGGTGAAGACATGGCATGCAATAACGTACAAATTTTTGCAATGTTAGATCGATCCATGTAACTAATTTTTAATTAATGCGAGTTCGATCGTGAAAATATGTTAGATTTCAATATTGAAATTTTGTACTCTTTCATCTCAACTTTATTCTCGTTCAATCTGTTAATATTAACAATATAATATAAATAATTAAATTTATTTCTTCTATCAGTTTAAATTTTTAGAATAAGTGTCGATGTTACATGATATCAAAACAGTAATTCTGAATTTTAACCATCTACATTCTACTATATTTAATTAAATATTTCACGTAATTAAATTTACATTAGAAATTTAGGCTTTTGGATTGCCTACTTGTTCCTCATTCTTAAACTATTTTTCAATAATGATTTTAATTAAAGTTCATGTGCGTGGCGAGTATTAATTAAATGAAGAGTAGAATTATTAAAAGTTATATTTAGAGTATAATATAATTGTTCAATATTATATATATATATATATGTGGAAGAAAATATCATATCAATATATCATAATTGTCTTACAATTCGATTCGAGATCATCTTCCATCGACTCGTGCAGGGTAAGAACGTACCCGAATGCGTACGCATTTTTATTTTTATTTTTAGAATAGAGATATAGAACGAAGTAGCCAATTCTAATGGTTTCCTCCTCCATGGCCTTCTCCACGGTCTCCTGGACCCGAATCCAAAATTCGATGAAGGATTTGGGAATAATGGTACTGGTCCAGGACATAATTTTTGCTGTCGTCTGGTGGTGTTGTGATCAGATCAGCAGCATCGTTGGTGGTGAAGAAGGATACAGGCCAGCCGCCGGCTCTATTAATGGACTTCTGAACTGCGGGAGAGAACAAATACAATGTAGCAGTGTTCTGATCCAAAGATGGAGCATTATTCCCCTCTTCCAACGCGAACATCAGCTTTCAGGCTTTGGAAGTGGCCCACTGGACGCCCTCGCCAAGCTGCATGATATTATCAATATCACCACGGCGACGAAAAACTCCGCGCGATTTCAGGCGTGCCATGCTGCATGCAGGATGCATGGTGTACCTACGGGTACGTAGGTAAATGATATATTGTTTCAAGTCCTTGGACGATATAATGAATATATAGTTGAATGAATGCATCCTCCTGCTCTCTCACCGATATATTTATAAGGGAGTTTGGCTTTGGTCAGATCATTATACCTAGCTATATGAAATATATTGGACAAGAACTCAAGAAGTAATCACTACTTCGGCTTTGCATGGGAAGAAATCTTGCAGGATCCGGTACTTAATGGAGATAGATTTACATTACTTACAGTCTAGAAATTCACTCCTTCCTGGGCGTAGCCCAAAAAAAGGGATACTGGGATCAGTGTTGGGCCACTGCTGAATGTAAGCGGCTGGGAATGGTTGCATTCTGAGCAATTGATCATATTCATTGCGGCCTTTTTTTTACTGAGGAGAGAAAAGCCTTTTGCTACTAGCAGTTTAATTTAGAAGTGTTAATTTTAGAGATTACGTAAAGGAAAGTTAATAAAATGACGCGATTTGATATGATACGTTAAATTATAAAATTATTTTAATCGTAAAATAAATCTATCAATTCGCATTAAATTACGATAGTTTGTGAATTTTTTTTTATGATTTCTAATTTTGTGTCTAGTTGTTTTCTTTCGTTAAAGTGACCAATTTTCCACCAGCTTTCTTTTTAAATTTATCTTACCCGGCCATGATCTGAGATACGTACGAAAGATAGGTCTGCACAGCTAACTCCATATTTGACAGCAACAAAAAGAAAAGAAAAAACAAGCGAAGACCGGAGTACTATAGTTTTTGTTTGGTTAATTTTCTTAATTTATTCCTAATTTTGTTTTCCTTAATTTCATATTTACAAGCTGCTTCTTATGACCACCTCTGTCTGCTTGTAGATCGATCATCTTCACACATCAGTTTTTTGGCTTCTATACCTGCTAATACCAGTACTACTTTTTAATTTATGATATCTATGTGCTATAAGATGCCTGATCCGTACGTTTATATATATAATACATGTCATGAGACATGCATAAATATTAATACATCATAATTAATAATATGAGAAGTGCTACATGAGTCATAAAAAAGATTCTACAAAATAAACCCACAAGTTAAGCTAACATGATTTTAAGTAGTTTTACAATGATCTAATACATCACGTCAATATCTTCTTCTTGCCATGCATGCATAATCGGATTTCTCCAAATATAAACGTACGGGGACCAACGGACACAACGTACATACGTACGTACAGGTGTCTAGTAGTGATGGCCAACTCCAGGACTCGGAATTGACTGCGTCAATATACGATATTCCATCGTGGCCTTTGCTCCATATGAAGATGGTACTGGGTTAGGGTCGTTGGGAACAGCTCCTGAAACGTCGATACCATTCTCCAAAGAAGGTACCTCTCCCATCGACAAACGCAGAATGCTCCGAGCATCCATTGATGGCAAATGGATAACAAAAGCGAAGAGCATGATGAAGAATATAGAGCTCAAACGTCGAACCATATCAAATGTTGAGAGCAGGTAGATCAATTAAGGGTTGATGAAACTATATATGCAGAGGTTGAAAAAAAAATAAGGTAGGGAATTAAGGAGGCCGGTGTTGTACGTATGGCAAATTGGAGGGATATCGTGATCTATTTATAAACATGCGCTGCATGTTAACTTGAGACTGATCATTATATGAAGGAATCTTTTGGTAGACTAATTTCCAAATGGCTAGATAGTGGAAGTTCATGAGTTAGGTGCGTATGAACTAAAGCCGCCGGCCCTTTGCACTCAAAATATACATGTATGGGTCCTGGGAGAAAGCTTATTCAACAAGTAGTTCTTTCTGTTTGCACCTACAATGTTCCTAGCTAGAGCATTTATTAGAGTTTGATGTTATTTCCAAAGAGACTTTTCATGTTCCTATTTATGCTTTATTAAGTTTCCTTTTATTGTTCTGTTTTTGGAAGTTGTATTTCTGCATTAATGTATTTTGTAAGTCTCTATGTAAGTCTTTATAAGCATGATTAATTGAAGATGAATTGCAGAACCTTTAGAATCAATCCGTGAACAGTAGGATTGAGGTTTCTCAGAAAATACCTTATATTTTCCTCTGTTTTCTCTGTTTTTCCTGCTGCTGGTCTGCTGTTTTCTTTGCTTTATTGCTTAATCCAACAATTGGTATCAGAGCAAACCAGGTTCATCTGAGGGTCGATGGCTGCTTTTGGAGCATCAACACCAGTTCCTGTATTCAGTGGTGAAGGATATGAGTATTGGAGCATTAAAATGAAGACCTACTTCATCTCTCAAGATTTGTGGGATGTAGTTGAGAAGGGGGTGAAAGTTCCAGCAGAAGGAGCCTCGGCTTCAACTCAGTCCAAGCAAGAAACCACTAAGGATGCTAAAGCATTGTTCATCCTTCAACAGGCAGTGTCTGAATCAATCTTTCCAAGATTGATGAGAGCTGAAACTTCAAAGGCAGCATGGGATATTCTTCAGTCAGAGTTTCAAGGAAACACTAAGGTAAAAATCATCAAACTTCAAGGCTTTAGAAGAGAGTTTGAAAACTTGAAAATGAAGGAATCTGAAGTAGTAAAAGAGTATGGTTCCAGATTAATTGATCTAGTAAATCAGATGCGTGCTCTAGGTGAAGAAGTGACTGATCAAAAGATAGTTCAAAAGATTTTGATTAGTCTACCCGAGAAGTATGATCATGTAGTAGCAGCCATTGAAGAGTCAAAAGACCTGCAAACACTTTCAGTTATTGAATTAATGGGATCTCTCCAAGCCCATGAACAAAGGTTGGCTAGAAGAAATGATGATACTTTAGAGCATGCATTTCAATCCAAAGTGAATCTAAAGAACAAGAAAGTAAAAGATTATAAAAGGAAGCCTCAAAAGGATTACAAAAATTTGGATCAAGCTCAAAAGGAAAGCAAGTTAAAAGGAAAGATGGGAGAGTTTCCACCGTGTGGTATTTGCAAAAAAACAAACCACTTGGAGAAAAATTGTTACCATGCTGGGAAACCACAATGCTGGAATTGTAAAAAATTTGGGCATGTGGAAAAGGATTGTAGGTACAAGAAAAATCAGCAAGCTAATTACTCAGTAGAGAAGGAGGAAAACGAGCATTTATTCTTTGTTTGTCAAGCCCTCACTCAAGAAGAGAAGATCTGGTTCATTGATAGTGGTTGCAGTAATCATATGGCTTCTGATGAAGGCATTTTCACTAGCTTGGATACTTCAGTCAAAACAAAAGTGAAGATGGGCAATGGAGAGCTCGTTGAAGCTAAAGGCAAGGGAACAGTAGCTATTTCAACTAAGAAAGGTACCAAACTCATCAAGGATGTGCTGTTAGTTCCATCTCTTGATCAAAACTTATTGAGTGTAGGCCAAATGATGGAAAATGGCTACTCTTTAAGTTTTGAAAACAACTTGTGCAGAATTTATGATGAAAAGAATAAGGTGGAGTTGGCTGAAATAAAAATGGGGAGAAGTAGGAATTTTCCTATTAAATGGAGTTTTCCTAATGCTATGGCAGCTACTGTTAATGAGACAATGTTATGGCACCAAAGATTTGGGCATTACAATCTCGATTCCTTGAGATTATTGCATCAAAAGGAGATGATGAGAGATTTACCTCTCTTGGAGAAAGAAACTGAAGTATGTGAAGGTTGCATGATTGGAAAGCAGTATAAGCTTCCATTTCCATCCGAGAGTAGCTGGAGGGCCAAGGAAAAATTGCAGCTGGTCCATACTGATGTATGTGGTCCAATGGGAACTCCAACTCACAATCACAGTAGGTACTTCATTCTTTTTATCGATGATTTTACTCGGATGATTTGGGTTTATTTTCTCCATGAAAAATCTGAAGTTTTTGGAACATTTAAGAAGTTCAAACTTTTAGTTGAAAATCAGTCTGGTCACAAAATTAAGTTTCTAAGAAGTGATCGAGGTGCTGAATACAATTCCAAAGAATTTGATAAATTCTGTGAGGCTGAAGGAATTGAGCATCAATTATCAGTGGCTTATTCTCCACAACAAAATGGAGTGTCCGAGAGAAAAAATAGGACAGTTATGGAGATGGCTAGGAGCATGTTACATGAGAAAAATTTACCCAAGGAATTTTGGGGTGAAGCAGTAAATACTGCTGTATTTTTGTTGAATAGGGTACCTACAAAAGCTATGGAAAAACAGACTCCTTATGAAGCTTGGAGTGGAATAAAACCCTCTGCAAGTTTCTTAAGGGTGTTTGGTTGTGTGTGCTATGTCCATGTACCATCTCAAAAAAGAACTAAGCTGGAAAAGAAGGCTGAAAGAGGAGTTTTTGTGGGTTACAGCACAGTTTCAAAAGGTTTTCGAGTTTTTAACTTGGAAACAAGAAAGTTAGTGATAAGTAGAGATGTTAAATTCAATGAACATGCCTCTTGGGATTGGGAAGCTGAGAAAGTAATTCAAAAGAATGTTGGAGTACCGTTCGAGTCTTTAACTGAGATAAGAGAAGAAGAAACAGTTGAAGAAAGTGTTTTTCAGCAACCTGAAAATAGAAGCTATACGGATTCTCAATTGTCTTCTGATGATAGTGATGAAGAATCATCTCCTGAATCTCCCATAAGAAGAACAAGGTTGCTGAGTGAAGTGTATGAGCAATGCAACTATGCCACTCTTGAACCCGTGAGCTTTGCTGCTGCATCAAAAGAAAGAGTTTGGCAAAAAGCTATGGAAGAAGAAATTAAGATGATTGAGAAGAATAACACTTGGGAGTTGGTTCCTCAACCTACAAATAAGGATGTTATTGGAGTAAAATGGATTTATAAGATAAAATTAAATCCGGATGGTTCAATATTGAAGCACAAAGCAAGGCTAGTTGTTAAGGGATATGTGCAGCAATATGGAATAGACTACAATGAAACTTTTGCTCCTGTTGCTCGAATGGATACCATTAGAGCTTTGGTTTCACTTGCTGCTCAAAAGGGCTGGAAAGTGTTGCAATTAGATGTGAAGTCAGCCTTTCTAAATGGGGTGTTGGAAGAAGAAGTCTATGTGGATCAACCCGAGGGGTTTGAAAAAGAAGAAGGCAAAGTTTATAAACTGAAAAAGGCCTTGTATGGATTAAAACAGGCTCCAAGGGCCTGGTATGGAAGAATTGATCAATACTTCATTGAGCAAGGTTTCAGGAGGAGTAAAAGTGAACCTACATTGTATACAAAGTCTCAAAACAACAATGATTTGATTATTGTATCACTTTATGTGGATGATCTGATTTTTACAGGAAGCAATGCTGAAATGCTTAAAAACTTTAAAGAAGATATGATGGCCAGCTTTGAAATGAGTGATTTAGGAAATATGAATTATTTTCTTGGCATGGAAGTAAGTCAAGGAAATGATGGGATTTTCTGTTCTCAAAAGAAATACACTGAAGATTTGTTGAAAAAATTTAATATGGTTGGCTGTAAATCAGTAGCAACACCATTAATTCCAAATGAAAAATTGAGAAAAGATGATGATGGGAAGAAGGTGGATGCATCAACATATAGAAGTTTAGTGGGAAGTTTGCTATACTTATGCAACACCAGACCTGACATACTATATGCCACTAGCTTGCTTTCAAGGTTTATGCAAAGTCCTAGTCAAATTCATTTTGGTACTGCTAAGAGAATTTTGAGGTATTTGCAAGGAACAATCAATTTTGGCATTTGGTATGAGAAAGCTGCAAGAACAAAGCTGGTTGGATTCACTGATAGTGACTGGGCAGGCTCAACTGATGACATGAGGAGTACTTCAGGTTATTGTTTTAGCTTGGGTTCAGCTATGTTTTCATGGAGCTCGAGGAAGCAAAGCAATGTGGCACAATCCACTGCAGAAGCTGAATATGTGGCAGCTGCAGGTTGTGCAAATCAAGCTCTTTGGTTGAGAAGAATACTTGAAGATATGGGGGAGAAACAGGAGGAATCTAGTGTAATTTTCTGTGATAACAAATCAGCCATTGCAATTGCCAAGAATCCCATTCAGCATAGCAGAACTAAGCACATAGCAATCAAATATCATTTTTTGCGTGAAGTAGAATCAAGTGGGGAAATTGTTTTGAAATTTTGCAAGTCAGAGGAGCAGCTAGCTGATATATTCACAAAGGCACTTTCAAGAGACAAGTTTCAGTTTCTTAGATCACAGCTTGGTGTAATTGGAAATCACATCAAGGAGGAGTATTAGAGTTTGATGTTATTTCCAAAGAGACTTTTCATGTTCCTATTTATGCTTTATTAAGTTTCCTTTTATTGTTCTGTTTTTGGAAGTTGTATTTCTGCATTAATGTATTTTGTAAGTCTCTATGTAAGTCTTTATAAGCATGATTAATGGAAGATGAATTGCAGAACCTTTAGACTCAATCCGTGAACAGTAGGATTGAGGTTTCTCAGAAAATACCTTATATTTTCCTCTGTTTTCTCTGTTTTTCCTGCTGCTGGTCTGCTGTTTTCTTTGCTTTATTGCTTAATCCAACAGCATTCAAGCACTCATGAATTTAGGTAGAAGACCATGATTTTCGACTTTCCTGCTATCCTTGTACTCATGATCACTAGTAACACATGTTGTTTTCACTTACTGGGGTAAGGCTCTTCCTGATTCATGAATGGTTATCATGATCAGTGCAAAGGAAAGCCTTGATTATGACAATAAACAGTGTTCCTTAGTACATCATGCATGCATGCTGCCATTTTGTTGGTTGCGTCGGAGGCTTTACATGAATTCGATCGAGAACCCAGCTAGCTGTTGTTCTTCCTGCACTGAAAGCCATTGGTTTAGTAGATCAATTGCATGATGTTAACAAGGAGTCGATCGATCGATCTTAATAATTTTTAATAAACCAAGGGGAAAAAAAGAAAAAGATAAAAAAAAAAACCATGCATTGCATATCCAACGTATAGGCATGAGCGCAGTACTCATAATCAAATTTTACCTAAAATAATGCAGTTGGGACAGGCCGTTATTACATTCATATATATTCTCTAGCTAGTTTAAAATTTTAAAATAATTTGTAGAGAAAAGATGAAGATATATATATGTTTATATATGTGAGTACATAAGCATCGATCATATTATATAGTTGGTGGAAAATAAATATATAATTGTATGCTTACCAGATTTAATCATTTAAAATGGATACGACAACTAAATTGGACAAAATTGGTGGCATTAATCGACAAGTCAAAACCATATGTTCGAAAGTGTCAATTATGTCGTATTAATGGGTCTATATTATGTAGATTCTAGCATGGAGATCAGCTTACGAGTGGTGCCTTTTGAACTGGGACACCATTATTGATGCTTTCGTGCTACATGAAACGTCACCCCATGCATGCATGGGATCGATATTGGAAAGCCACCGGAACCTAATAATTACCACCTGCTTTGACTTATATATATGTATGTATATAATTGTAGGTCAATTCATGTGTGATGTAACCAATTATTAGACCCACTGGCGTTTAGTTTTCTAATTATACATGAAGAAAACCTTTTTCTTTTTCCTTATTTATATGTTTTGGTTTGAAATTTAGTTTACTAATTTGTATGGAGAAAATGAATCGAGTTAGAAAGGCCTGGTCGGAATTCAAATATCAGGGGAAAATAGAAGTACTCATGCTTTAGGATAAAAAGGCAGGTGACAATTCAATTAATTAAACAACGTGATCATGAAGATGAATTCAATAAAAAAAAAAAACACACACACAGATGAATGACTAGCTAATAATCTGGACTGTCAATTTATTGCAAGAGGCAATGATGATACTCTCTATATTTTTTGTTGTGCCGTGGAAGGTAACTAAAAGAGTACGTGGCGTGAGAGATGGGGTGAGATAAGGTAATGACAGTGACGCAATGAGATAAAAGAATATCAGTATAATTTTTAATTTGAGTAATGCTACTCCATTCATTCTAAGTTTTGTTATTTTTAATTAGGAAAACTCTACTATAGCTCCTGGGGCTACTGCTGGTTTTTTTTTTAATTATTTATTTAATGATTAAGCATTTTTAAATAATATTGTGAGTTTTTTTTTTAAGAAAAAAATTGAAAGGTTTTAAATAAAGACATGTAAAAGAAAGCAAAAAAATAAAAAAAAAAAGAAAAAACAACTAACAGGAACCCAGCGATCGGAGTAGAACCACCATACGTTTTAATGTAACATATTTTAAATATTTTAATATAACTATTATTTAAATTGATAGTTACTCTAAATATAATATTACATCAATAAATATGAATGGATGAAAAATATATATATTTTTTAAGAGTGACCGGATGAAAAACATTTGAGGCCTCTTTTGTTTTCACAACTCATATCATCTAATCATTACAATTTTTTTAAATTACCATACAAAATAAAATAAGTGCAATTGTTGTGTTAGGGGTCATATGGAGGATGTAAACCACGTGTTGTATACTGGTGATTTTGCTAGACAAATATGGCACCTGGCTGCGATCCAATTAAGTGTTCATATGGGTGTTTTTCAGACGTGGAAGGAGCAAATTAATTTCTAGTTCTGTCGTGCTGGTAAGTCTTCTCAAGTGCGGATTATTTTTAGACTTCTTCCGTCTATTGTGTCTTGGAAGCTTTGGGATAGGCGTTGTAAGGCTCGGTTTGAGGAGAATGTTAAGTCTGCTCAGTCGGTTTGGCATGTGATTAAGCTTTGGGTTCGCATGATTATTTCTCTTGTCATGACAGTCTCTAGGATCTCTTCCCATGATGCTATGGTCTTACAGAGAATGGATATTCCGGTTTTAGCTCCCAAAACCAAGCATGTTCGTGTGGTTCGGTGGATCCGGCCTCCACAAGGTTGGATGAAACTAAATTCGGATGGTAGTAGTTTAGGGAATCCTGGTCCGGCAGGTGCTGGGGGGGTGATTCGAGATAATTCTGGTAGATTGCATGCTGCTTTCTGCGTTCTTGGGTGAGGGGTCTAATAATTTTGCTGAATTGAGAAGTTTATTGGAAGGGGCTCGAAGATGCTGTTAGTTAGGTTTTGGTAAGGTTGAGATTGAGACAGATTCTAAATTACTTGTTAATTGGATTACCAAAGAAGCTTGTCATATTTGGTATTTAGAGAATTTCTGAGAAGAATTGCAGAGTCTTTTAGGCCGCGTGGAGTATTGCTTGAATCATGTTTTTCATAAGGGTAATGTAGTGGCGAATTTTTTAGCCAAGCAAGGGGTTGAGGGTTTAAATATGGATTGAACCATTAATAGTGAGAATTTGAATGGTCATCTTCAAAGTCTTCTTCGTATGGACATAATTGGTTTTCCCTACCTGAGGTTCAAGTAGGTCTCTTTTGGTTTGTCCTTTTGTTTTTTTTTTTAGTTAACATTATTTGTTGATGTTTTCTTTTTGCAGGTGTTTTTTTTCCCTTTTTCCCTGGCTTAAGCTTGTTAGAATTGTTTTGGTTCTGGTTTATTTTGACACTTGGTTTTGGATTATTTTATTGCGATTTATCTTGTAAGCCCTCAAGTGTTTTGATGTTACCACAATTTTCCTCTGCCATAACTGAGGACTTATTAATAAACTTGGGACGGGACCGCTATGTGTGTGGCTACCGACTCTTTAAAAAAAAAAAAAAAATTAATTTTTTCAAATCTCAAAATAAAAATAATATTAAAAAATATATTCTAATAATATTTTATTCAACTTTTAACTTTAATCTCAACTTATCGGAAAGATAAGTCT
>QEOT01122658.1:0-32842 GCA_003123785.1 Pterocarya stenoptera | reverse complement strand
GTTTTGCAATACTAAGCAATATGATAGTTTGTCTATGTTCTTTGTTTTGGCCTGGGGGTTTTGGTACCGGAGGAATAAGTTGTTTCATGATCAAATCCTAATTTCTCCCTACCGAGTGGCAGAATATGCAAGTTCAGTACTTAAGAGTTTTAAAGTTGTTCCTAAGCAATCCAGGTTACAGGTGCAAGAGTTGTATAAGTGGAAGGCCCCGCAACCAAAAATTCTGAAGTTGAACGTTGATGGAGTAGTTTTTTCAGAGCTTGGAAAAACAGGGACTGGTGCAATTTTGCGGGATGACAGGGGCAGCGTTTTATTGGCTGCAACCACATCAGAAATGGCTGTTGATGAATCTGAGCACATTGAGTTGTTAGCTCTTCTACGTGGCCTTCAATTCTGTGCAGGAATGGGAATACACAAGCTTCAGGTGGAAAGTGACTGCCTACTAGTGATTGAGGCGCTGCAATAAAACAGTATGACAAGCTCAATGCTTGGTGGCCTTTATTCTGAGATTAAACAGCTATCTTCTTGTTTTGGGGATTGTTTTTTTTACTCATGTCTATAGGGAAGCCAATATGGTTGCACATTCACTTGCTCAGTATGCGAGAAATGTTGAGAGTATCAACATGTGGTGGGATTGTATTCCGGATTTTTTATCTCAAACCTCGTGGTTTGATTTATGTCTGTAATCATCTTTTGATTAATAAAGTTATATGGTTGTTATAAAAAAAAAAGAGTTATTTAGGCCGTACGACACTATTCCCTTCTTAATCCCAAACATACAAAATCACATATGTTTAACTAACTAATAGCATTGAAGAAGACCAGCTCCCTCAGTAGATAGGAGTTTATAACTCGTCAAATCTCGCATCAAACCAACAGTGGTTCTGCAGGCATGCAAGTACTTGACTTAGATTACCTTTTGAGGCCCCCCATCTAGATCAAATTTCAGCTTGCCAATACAAGGAGGAAATCAATAAACCAGAGATGGTTTTTCCATTTGATCTGCGACATTGGAGTTTTCGATAATTCCAAGGCATGCATGCAGAAACATGTCTTTTGGTAACAAATTCACAGGTTGAAGGAAGGAACTAAGCTCTTGCAGACGGGTGTCATGCACAAGTACTGTTGAGACTATCGAAATATATTAATTAGAGAAGTAGTTCCGGTAAGAAACAGCTACTGTACAATCTTTAAAGACATGAGATTCAGGTTCAACAGCCCCTTGAGAACAATAACTACTTAATTTAGTTGAGCAACCAGGTTTTTAAGTTTGTCATCTAATTAATGCAATAACGCCATTTCACAACTTCTGGATAAAAATAAAAAAACTTGGGAGCAGGTAAAACTGAGTTCCAAATAAATTTTAGTGAAGTGAAACTATATATTGTATTAATTGGTTGTAATTAGAATAAGATTTAAAATAGTTGTATTATTCTTTTGGAGGTATTGATCCTTCACTCTACCATTGGTATGCTAAGGGCATGTCCATATTATTTACGAAGAGCATGAGACTGTAATATATACTTACTTTGAATTAAGGAAAATACTAGTCCGTGCTTCTCATCTTAATTAGTTGACCATTAATGTTGCTATTCTAAGGCTTGATTACACTACACACATCCTTATGACATAACTTGATTTGTAAAATACAAATTTTAAAATTTATCTTCTAAATCAAATTATCCTATGTGGATGGTGTGTAGTGTGGAGTCTATTCACACACACACTTGGATTGGACTGAACCTTTCTAATTGATGTAGGAGGATTCGAGTAAGATGATGTTGAGCTATTAGATTGCATGTTAATGGCATTGAATTACCTTGAAATGGTAGATCAGTGCAAGTACAACCGGAAACAATGATCTTTCCTTGATTTGGGGTAGTTTTGAGCAATTGTCTGTATTTGGCTATAACTTTGACTATGGGTATTGGAATAACGCATATGACCCCAATTCAAAAAGCTTCTTTTAGCGCGCACGTCGTGGTTACCCAGCTACACTCATTGTGCATCTTTTTTTAGGTCAAAATCAGCTATTTTCCCTTTAAAATCTCCATTTTTAGATATTTTTGCCTTCTATGGTAATATTTCATTTCTCATTTAGGAATTGATTTTGAATTCGATTTTGGCCAGATTTTTGACTGTTTACTCCTTTATTTAAGTATTTATTTTTGGTGTGTTTATTGAGATTTTGCTATTTTTGGTAAAAATATGATATTTTTCAATTACAGCTCGGCTTGTGGGTTGATTTCAACATTCTTGAGTTTAGATCATTTTTAATTGAATATCAGAGTCGTTTATCTGTGTTTTTAGGGAAATCTTTTGTATTTTCTGTGTTGATCATTTGTTGGAACTAGTCGCTAAAATTGATCTAAATTTTGTTCGGCATCACTAATTCATATGATCTAGTTGGTGAAAATTAGTGAACAATAGTGTAATACATACGTACATGCAACCAATTATATATGCTTGTCAAAGATGTGTAAAATGTAGTTTTGGAATAGACACCCACTACAACTTCATCCTCTCACATTATGCCATATTATCAAACATGGGTGATTAGGTAAGAGTTTTAATAATTTGGTAAGAATCAGGTGTAAGAGTTTTATTTAAAATCTGTGTCCCACACACCCATCTTGATAGAATTTGAAATAGTTCAAAACTTATCAGTTACAAGATGAGTTATAATAGGATAAAGAAACTCCTAAGAGATAAGATTAATTCTATATCTCTAATCACAGTCAAACACAAACTCTTAGATTTCTTGATGGCCAGAAATCTATAAATAGCACTGAGGGGTTAAAGGGTTCTCACCTACAACATAAGAGTGCCTCTAGCCATCGGGAGACACTTGTGAGGCTAAGTTGCTAGGGTGATCCTTCTCTCATAGTCAGATTAATTTCTTCATCAAACAGATGGAGAAAGGTACGTGTTCAATTACTATTGTTTTATTATTATGGATTATAGAAAATCAAAGATCCAATTATTAATGTTCATGTTAAAATATTTAACATCAGGATGTGGTGGGACGAAAGTGTCACCTTATATATATGTACTCCAAAAGTACTTAAAAACTAGTTTCAAAGATAACATTTTTATAACTAATTCTTCCCTTAAATAAGAATATCCAGTTCACTAAATATCTGAATTGGACAACCATTATAGCTATATATAGGGATAGACACATTTTTTTTTCTAGGGAATAGAAAATCCATCTGTTTTTTTAGCCAGATAGCAAATTTTATCTAAATGGGAGAGAGATGTTCAGGGACTTATCTTGTTGTCAAAAAATAAATTAAGGGCGTGAAACATATTAGCTAGCGTGGATTAATACTTTGAGCGTTTCCTTCGGCCTTAATGACTAAGTTGTTTCTTTTTAAAAAAAAAAATGAGATTTTAGATTGAGGACACAAATATTTTCATTTCACAAAAGAGGACCTTTTCAAGAAACTATAAATGCCAGTAACCCTTTTGGACAACTTGCTATCCACAGCCAAAAGTAGAACTTTTTACTCGTTTATTGATCCATCTGATTGCTCCGAGTTACATTAATTGCTTGAATTTTGGAAGAAAAATGACTATCCTCGTTGAGAAGCCTGTGCTTGGTATATCATTTTGGATGCTATTTTCTTTTCCATACTTTCCTTTTTCTGGATAATGAGTTGAGTCTCTATTATATCTTGCATTTGTTTTGATGTTTTATTCGTTAATTTATTTTTCGATCGAGTGTCACCAGCACTGGAGCCCAAAGCTGTGTCAAACAAAGAAGATTCCGCGAAAGAAATGGTAGCAGAGAATGGATTCTTCGCACCAGAAATCAACTCATTCGGAAACTCATTCAGGTTTCCTACAAATCTCAATATTTGGCTTTCAACTCTTGTTTGGTGACGTATTAATAGTAACACTGATCCGTGATCGAAATTCTGGGCAGGGACTATAATGCAGAAAGCGCAAGGCAAAGCACGGTCGAGGAATTCTACAGGCTGCAGCACATTAACCAAACATATGATTTTGTAAGCAAACTCGTGCTTTCCGGCACCTCCCTCCCCCTTTTTTTTTTTTTAATAATTTCTTTGAGGTATATATCATATCACATGAAAGGTTTGGATAATGAGTTGAGTTCATGTGATAAGATGAGAGCTGAAAGTTAATAAAATATTGTAGAATATAGATTTTTAATATTATTTTTATTTTGATATTTGAGAAAGTTGAAATTTTTATTATATTTTGTTTAAAAGTTTGAAAAAGTTGTAATGTTTAGATAAGATGGGTTGAGATTAACTCATAATTAAGGTCTGTGTGTCTAATAGGACAGAGATATATAGATACAAAAAATAGTTCCTACATCATTTCAGACGTCGTTAATTAAATTAGTAATAAGTATTGTAGATTAGGACCAAGTTTCCTAATTTATATCTTTCATTTGAAACCCTTAAGTTCGGAGGATCCTTTTAATATCGTACGTTGAGCTACTTGTCTTAAAAAGACGTTACATTAATGGGCATGGAATTAGGTTAATTTGGGTGCAAAATGAATATTGATGCAGGTGAAGAGGATGAGAGAAGAGTATGCTAAGCTGAATAGAATGGAAATGGGGATATGGGAATGTTGTGAGCTCCTGAACGAGGTGGTGGATGAAAGTGATCCTGACTTGGATGAACCACAAATTATGCACTTGTTACAAACGGCCGAAGCAATTAGAAAAGATTATCCCGATGAAGATTGGCTGCATCTCACTGCCTTAATTCATGGTAATTTATAATATATTCTCAATCACAGTACTTTTTGATGCTATCCAAAGCTGAAATGAGATATAAATTAAATATATAAGATTCTCTTGCTAATTGGTTTCAGACCTTGGAAAAGTTCTTCTCCTTCCTCAATTTGGAGGGCTTCCTCAATGGGCTGTTGTGGGTAAGCACTGATCTGTCATAACCCCAGAATCAGTTTGTTTTTAATCTCTCTCTCTCTCTCTCTCTCTCTCTCTCTCTCTCTCTCTGTGATCTCTTTTAATATTGCAGGGGATACATTCCCTCTTGGATGTGCTTTTGACGATTCAATTGTCCACAACAAGGTCTTTTTTCTTTTTTGCTAAGATAATGATCATGACTTCATGAGCTTAATTTATAAAATTTGGTTGTTATCTTATTGATCAACCAATTGATACAAATCTCATGTTACGTGTGTTGCATGCAGTACTTCAAGGAAAATCCAGATTACAACAATCCGGCTTACAATACCAAATACGGAATTTACTCTCAAGGGTGTGGACTGGACAATGTAAAGATATCATGGGGGCATGATGACTACATGTACTTGGTATATATCTATATTAATTCATCACCTTCCAATTAATTATAGTTATTAACATAAACTTTCATCCGTATTTGTGTGAACAATCATTTTACTCATAATTTGAGTGCTGCTGATGGTGCAGGTGGCTAAACAGAATGGGACAACCCTACCTCCAGCCGCATTGTTCATTATTCGATTCCACTCATTTTACCGTAAGCTAGCATTATTGTTCAAACAATTATACAATTAGATGTTATAATTAAATGATCATCGATAGATGATCATTTAACGCGCGCATAAATTGATGATGTGATTCAACATGAGTACTGAAGTTTTTGCTTCGAAAATTATATGTTATAGATATATATATGATCATGATCTAGATCTTCTAAGTATTAATTAATGATGCATCTGGCAGTCAATATATATGCTGATTTCAATGATCTGTATATATAATATGGCATTTCAGCTTTACATACGGCGGGAGCGTATAAGCACCTACTCAACGATGAGGATGCCAAGAGTCTAAACTGGCTTCATATATTCAAGTAATTAAGCTGCTTCTGTTCGTACTTCTTCCACCTAAAATATTTCTTTTTCCCTAATCATGTTCTGCTGTCGACATTATTATATATATATATTTATATATACATATATATATTTATTAACAAAATTTAACATGTTACGATCGTGAACAGCAAATATGATCTCTACAGTAAGAGCAAAGATAAGATTGATATTGAGAAAGTAAAGCCATATTACATGTCCCTCATTGAAAAGGTTAGATCAATTCAATTTCTTACTACGACCTTAAATTATTTGGCCATTTTAACTTCAGCTTTGCCTGCCTTTCTAAAATGGGATGATTTTTCTGCAGTATTTCCCTGCAAAACTCAAGTGGTGAACTTGGAGACTTTCAGCATGCTGGAATATTCTGGAAATGGCAACCTGGTGGCCGATATATATATATATCTATATATACATATATATTATATACACTACATTAATTTGTAGTTCTTTGATGTGTGTGCACATAAATAAAGGATACTGTGGGGGGATGTCCTCTTTTCAGTTTGTTTCAAAAGATATTTACTACAGTTATAATGTGTTTTTTCTTTTACTGTAATGCGTTACTTTGTGTAACCAAAAAGAAAGATACAAGTAAATCATTTCTGTTTGCTCCAATTTGCTTTCAGCATTTACCATATATATAGCTAAATACAGCTTAGTGGCTGACTTTCTTTAAATTCATTTGCACCAATCAAAAGTTAAGATTTGTACGTTCAAAAAGTAAAAATATGCAAAATAGGATGGGAGGATGATATCTTAGTACTACGATATCATTAGTGATTTAAGAGAAAAAACTTGAGCCTTGCGACAATCGATTCCAAATAGTGAGTCTTGACCTTGGAGTTGATAAGGGCTTCTAGATTGTGGCAGTTTGCAACATTTATTGTTATGCATAGGTTATAATTGTTAGTGGTGATAATATGTGAAACAACCCGTGAATCTAACACGAACACGACATAAAATTAACGAGTTTGTATTTGATATAAATAGGTTTGTGTTAAAATGGGTTAACCCTTTAAGACACAACTAATACACAGGTAAATAATGGGTTAACCAGCTTAACCTAAAATCAACCCGTCGTAATAACCTGTTTAGATTTTATTTCAATATAATTTATTATTGTGGGTTGTAATATTGATCTTTTTCAATATGCTTATGTTTTATTATTAATATTGTAATTTTGGACCTATGTTATATTTGTTATTGTTGGGTTAATAATATTGGTTTTATAATAGGTTAAACTCATAAAAATATTGATATGTTATTAGGTCTTATTGGTTTTTTTTAGGCATGTTTTGTAACCACCATCTCCGAACCTTGCCAAATGTTTGCCAAAGGAATAAAAGGGGTGGTGGTATGTCCATGACACATACGATACCAAATTCAGAAAATAATCTTACTGAAAGAAAGAGAGATGGAGTTAAGAGTTTGATCAGAGTGATTAACCCCTTTCCCTTACCAGCTTTCTCTTATTTATACCTCTGCCTCTAGAGAGGTCTTTGACTTCCCTGCCTCTGTAATGATCACCCTTTGTTCAGGATGGCATGGTGTCGTATTTAATGTTGTATTTCCTTTCAGGGATAGGACCTTAACCTCTGGTATAGGCCATTCGACGTAGCATTTAATGCGATTGATCATGACAGGATCTCGACTAGCCTTCGGTCTCTCATTCCTTTCATTTCCTGACCTGCCAAGTCACGAGCCTCTGGTTTCGGCGAAGTAGGATGGGCATGGCCTGGTTGGGTACAAAAACTCTCTTCCATTTTTTTTTTATAGATATTGTGGCTAAAAATAAATATAGATTTTGATTTTTATATAAAATTATGTTAATCAGGTCAAATGGGTTATGCGAGTCAGTTCAACCTATTATTTAAAACGGGTTAAAATTGGTGGAAATGCATCATGTCGTGATGACTCATTTTTAATTAATTATTAAACGAGTCAAAACAAGTGGGGTCGTGTCACTCGTTATTTAAATGAGTCGTGTTAGGATTTGAAGGTCTGATTGACCAGTTTAGCTTTCGTATTTGGGTTAACCCATATATTTGATTATCAATGACTTGACACAATATGAACACAACCTGCAAATACGAATTGCCACCCTAGTTATTGTTAAACGTTAATTATGTCTCTTAAGTAGTATTAAATGTAGGGTTGCTACCCGCACCTCTCGAGTAGGCAACGAGGGGCCCCGGCCCCTCATGGGTGGGGGGCGATTTGGGCCCCTAGGCCCTGGCCCCGACTCCTGTGGGTAGATGCCCCCGCTCGGATGCCGGGTGGCGGTTCGCCCACCCATGGGCCTCAATGGTCCAATTTTGGCTTAAAACCTGTTTTCATTTAATTTGAAATACAAGACTAAATGTATAAAATATAAAATTAAATGTTAGCTCTAAATATAAATAAATCTAATAATTTTGGCCTATTACAAAGCAGTATAAACTATTACACATTAATCTAAAACTATTACAAATTAATCAAAACATTAAAAATTGTCAAATAGCTTGAATGAATAACAATGTTGAAACAATCAAAACTTTGGTTTGATTCAAGATGGGTAGCTTTGGTATTTTCTTGTATTAATTCTATATCTTATAAGGTACTAAATAATGGGGTGCCTACTTCTTCATTTGATGCTTCACGAGGTTTGTGACAGGGAGACTCGCTTTCGCCTTGCTTGTTTGTTTTGTGTGCTGAGGGCTTGTCTTCCCTTCTAAAATCTGCCAAGAGACAAAATTTGATAAAGGGTGTCAAAGTCTTCCCTCGAGCTCTTGCTATTACTCACTTGCTTTCTTGCAGATGATAGTCTCTTATTTTATCAGGCTACTCGTTCTCAAAATGAAAGTTTGAAGCAGTTGTTACATATTTATGGGTTGGCTTTCGGACAATAGGTAAATATGTATAAAACTAAGCTTTTGATTCGTCCTAATGCTGATGAAGAGTAAATTGTAGTAATTATGGCCATTTAGAATGTGCATTCTCTTCAACATAATCATCGTTACTTGGGTCTTTCTTGGTCGTTCCAAATGTGCTACTTTTAACGAGTTGAAAGATAGAGTTTGGCTGAAGCTACAAGGTTAGAAGGAGTAGTTATTATCACAGGCCGGACGTGAATTTTTAATTAAAGCAGTTGTACAAGCATTGCCAACCTATACTATGAGCTGTTTCTTATTACCTAAATCATGTTGTAAGGACTTAGAAGGGTTGTTTGCAAGATTCTAGTGGGGACAATGATAGACTGAAAGTAAGATGCGTAGGTTTAGTTGGAAAAAACTGTGTTCTTCTAAGCTAAGAGGTGGTATTGGTTTTAAAAACCTTGAGTTGTTTAACTTGGCAATTTGCTTTCTAATAAAGGATAGCGGTTGATTCAAAACCCTCATTCCTTACTTTATCGAGATTTTAAAGCTAAGTATTTTCCTACCATAGATGTTTTACAATTTAATGTAAATAGGAGGTCCTCTTATGTATGGTGAAGTATTTGTGCTGCTAAGTCTCTTTTGTAGAATGTGTGCATTTGCTTGCTAGGGAAGGGTGATAGAGTCAGAATCCTTCATGATAAATGGGTACCAATTTTTTGGTTACCTCGGATGCTATCTCCAAACTATGTTTTACAAAATGATTCTAAGGTGAAAAGTCTAGGTATCATATAGCCTTGAATTTGTTTGACTCTACTGTTGGGGCTGAAAGTCCTCATTCACATGGATCTTCTGTATTTTGGCATCAATTTTGGAATAAGAATTTACCAATTAAGGTTAAAAACTTAGAACGATGAACTTGTAAGGATAGTCTTCCTACTAAAATGAATTTAATGAAGCGAGATGTTCTGTCAAATGCGGGTTGTCCTCATTGTCACTTGGTTAAGAAGGATTGCTATCATATTTTTGTGGCTGTCCAGATGTACAAAAGGTATTGGTTGTTCGCTGTCCACCAATTATATAGATGTGCTTTGGAAATTAATGCAACTTAATGTGACTTTAGTTCCTATTTTTATTACTATTTCTTGGGGAGTTTGGAAGTATAGGAACTTGAAGTTATTTCAGGATTCTTCTTGTGTGAGGCAAGAAGTTGTTGATGATTGTTTAGCATATGTTGAGAGTTACACTACTACTAAACAATCTCAGTTGGTGATTCGGAAAGAGCTTGCACTCTTTTGGAAGCCTCCTACTCCAGGTATGGTAAAGTTCAATTTTGATGATGCTTTGGTTCTATCTTTTGACTTTGCGGGTATTGGGGCTATTTTAAGGGATGAAAAATGTGATGTTCTATTTTCTTTGAGCAGAAAGGAATTTGGGTTGTATGAAGTAGATGATATAGAGGCTTTAGCTACCTTACGGGATCTTCAAATGATATCTAATTTGGGCTTCTCAAGTTTATTACTAGAAGGGGATTTGTGGACACTGAGGCTATTGGTTCACATGAGCCGAACTTTTCAAGGCAGGGGAATCTGATATATGAAATTCAAAGTCTTCTATCTAGATTTTTAGTATAAGAAGTAGCTCATGTTAGTTGCCAAGGAAATGACGCAGCTCATTTACTTGCAAGGCTTACTTGCTTTGTGAATGACACTATTCAGTAGTGGCATCAATGTCTAGATTTTATTCATTCATGGATCATGCTTGATTTCACTTTGTAATTGTTTGGTATTAACTTTGTTGTTACTGGTTCTATATGAATGGCAATGTTTTACTTCAGGGAAAAAAAATAAGAATGTTGCAACAATTGAAATAAAGTTTTAAAAAAATAATAATAACAATTTAAGAACATATAGCAAGCATCAAACATCTCCAAGTGACATCATGAAACTTGAAAACTAAAAAATGAATTAGGAAAAGAATGTCAAAAAGAAAAAAAATGTCAATTAGGAAAAAATAATAACATATGTACGAACTACAAAAAATTAATTAACGAACCAACGATATATCAAAGTCAAACTGTTTTAGGGTTTTAAAAGTAAAACCCCAAAATATTATAGGGTTTTATTTTTGTAACCCCAAACTTAATTGGGGTTTCAATTTAGAAACCCCCAAAAAAATTAGATTAGAGGTTCAGATGAAACCCTAGTTTATTTAGGGTCTCAGATTCGACACCCTTAAATCGTTTAGAGGTTCAATCCAAACCCTTAAACTAATTTAGGATTTTAGATTAAAACCCTAAGATTTTCCTAAAAGAGTATGTTGAAAACTTCAAACATCGAAATTTAAACACCAATCAAACTCCACATCATCCAAAACGTAACAACACCATAAAACAAATCCCATCATCTATTGTAAAAAATAAAACAAATGCATTTCGAAATTCTAAAGATCTTAGGGTTTCAATTTCGAGATACTTACAAAGACATCATTTTGGGGATCCAAAAAACGATGTCGTTTTATTACAAAACTTAATTATGTGTGTGTGTGTGTGTAGGCTGAGCGGATAGGTGAAAACCCGGCATTCACCTTAAAAAGGTGGGTTGATGCCTTCCTGCCTGCAATGTGGAGGCGGTTGCCTCCGCTTGTCCCAAGCAGAGATTGGATATGGGGAGCCTACCCAACAAGCCTAATTAAATGCTCGATCAATATGTGTTATTAAGTTCATACATTGTATCTGTAAAGTATATATTTTGGGAGTAGATTTTGAGGAATCATGATCTCGGGTATTTTATTTTACACTTAGGAATTTATTCATTTTTTTGTTTTTGAAAAATGGATGTTTTATTGCTCAAAGAAGACTTATATCATCTCACTTAAAACAATTTTATAGACTGAATACAAGAAGGAATTTCTTCCATATCATACAAGTCTTCAAATAACTTAAGAGCATCTTTTGCTAAATTATAGACAGCCATGTTTGCTCATCTCTTAATGTGTTGGGCAGACCAGCTAGCAAAGGAGTTGAGCATGTGTTTTGCATCATCAATCAACAAACCCCCTTGGCTCCAATTAGTTTTATTCTTTCTAAGGTTGTTCACCACCTGAAGAGCATCTCCTTCCATTATAAGATGTCTAATGCCAATGTTGCGACAAAATACCACTACCAACATCATTGCATAGGATTCTGCAGTAAAAGAGTTAATGAATAAGGTTCGAGGGGCTGCTAATGTACCAATGACATTGCCATTCAAGTCCTTTATAATAACACCTACACCAATTTTTCCATTAGCACTATCAGTGGCTGCATCCCAGTTTACTTTGTAGGCTCCCTCTGGTGGTTTCTTTCATACACATATCAAGTCTTCATGTTTAGCAGCATTGTTAAGGTGGCTTTCCTTAGTTTCCCTAGAATTATGAAACTCCACTTTTGCTTTGCTAATAAAATAATTTGGGTGAAAAAAGCCTTTACCATGAATAACATTATTTCTTTTATACCAGATAAGACGAGCAATCATAGTAGCTTCCTCAAGTTCATCTAATTTAGTTTTTTGAGTAACCGAGTCCATACCTGCAGAAATGAATTGCTATTGTCTGTTATCTTCTGTATCATTATGCATCCTTGGCTCCATATATTTTTGGCTACCTCACACTCCCATAACACATGCTCAGTAGTTTGAGGGCAATTTCTACAAATTGGGCATAGAGCATCTTCCACAACTTTCTTTTTCCACAGATTAGATAAGGTGGGCAACATATCTCTACAGGCTCTCCAAATGAACATTCTCACAGCACTAGGAACTTGTAACTTCCAAATAGACTTCCAAGTGTTATTGTGCAACCTTCCATATGAAGCTTCCCCTTCCTTTCTAGCAT
This sequence comes from Pterocarya stenoptera, assembly GCA_003123785.1. Classification (NCBI taxonomy): domain Eukaryota; kingdom Viridiplantae; phylum Streptophyta; class Magnoliopsida; order Fagales; family Juglandaceae; genus Pterocarya; species Pterocarya stenoptera. The sequence goes on along the minus strand of QEOT01122658.1, from coordinate 20,255 downwards.
CGAATTCTTTATGTAGGTGGTATGCACTATTTACTGTGAAAACTCCATTGTTTGTATGATACCAAACCATCTAATCCTCTCTTCCTCCAAGGCTAATTGGGATGGATTTTATAAGATCAAATTCTAGTGGAGAATAGATGTTAAGTAGTAGATCTTCCTTACATCTCTTTAGATAAGAATCTATAAGATTAACCACCATTACAAAGTCTTCATTTTCTTGTCCTCAAGACTAGATCATGTAGGAAGGGGTCTTGGAATCCACTTATCTTCCTAGATTCTAACTTTCTGCTCATTGCCAATTCTCCATACTAGCCCTACTTTAATAATTGATGACCTACAAAAATACTTCTCCATATAAAAGAAGGCCTTTAACTTAGTTTGGCTTTAAGAAAATCAACCTGTGGAAAGTACTTTTGCTTGAAAACTTTAGCAAGAAGGGAGTCTGGATTTTTTAATATGTGCCAACATTGCTTTGACAGCATAGTAACATTAAAACTTCTGAAATCTTTGAAACCCAAACTACCATTTTCCTTTGACTGCCCCAACTGGTCCCATTTTACCCACTAGATCTTTGAGTGATCTTCATTATATCCCCACCAAAACGTCCTCAGAAGCTTGTTAAGTTTTTGTGTAATTGAATGAGGAAGAAGGAAAATCCATATAGTATAGGTTGTTATAGCTTGGATGACAGCTTTCGGAAGGATTTCTTTCCTAGTTGCTAATAAAAACTTAGTTTTCTAATTTGTAATTCAAGCCCATGTCTTGTCAATGAGGGAATGGAATGTAGCCGCCTTTGTTCGACCCACAACAACATGTAACCCCAAGTACTTTCATAAAAGCCAGTTAACTTAACCCCATCAATCTTCAAAATATTTTGTTGAATATCAGTAGGTGTATTCTTACTGAAGAAGATTGATGTATTTTTCTTGTTCAACATTTGACCTGAAGCTTTTTCATAAGTCTCAAGAATTTGAGTAACTCTATTCCACTACAAGGAATTTGCTTTGCAAAAGAGAAGGCTATCATCATCAAAGAATAAGAGATTGATACATATGGGGCCTTTACCAATTAGTACACTAGATATGCTGCCATTTGCAAATGCTTGATTCAAGAGGAAAGACAGTGCTTCTGCACAAATAATGAACAAATAGGGGGAGAGAGGATCTCCCTGCCTAAGCCCTCTAGATGGAACAAGATACTGAGGTGATTCATTCCATTAGAGGTGAAATCCATCTTGGGTCAAAACCCAATCTGCTCATAACTGCTTTAAGAAAGCCTCACTCCACTCAATCATAAGCATTGCTCATATCTAGTTTAAGAGCCATATAGCCTTCCTAACCCTACATACGCAAGTTCAAAATATGAAGAGTTTCATAGGCTACAAGGATATTATCAGTGATTAACTTGCCTGGTACAAGAGAACTTTGATTAATAGAGATTATGCCAGGAAGGACAATTTTTAATCTGTTTGCTAGCACTTTTTCCACAATTTTATAAAAGACATTGCAAAGACTTATTGGTTTAAAAGCAGAAACTTTCTTTGGCTCCTTAATCTTGGGAATAAGAGTGATAAATGTATTATTGATATACTTTAAGGATCCAACCTGATTGAGAATGTGAAGAACAAATTTGTAGACATCTTTCGCAATGGTATCCCAGTTAGATTGGTAGAGTTGGGGTTGGGAATCCATTAGTCCTAGGGAGCGTAGTGGAGTCATTTGGAAAATAGCCTCCTACACTTCTAGCTCAGTAAACTTAATCATAAACCTCGAGTTCATATCAGATGTGACTTTGGTTTTCATGCCATTAAGACAACTATCAATAGCAGATGGATTAGAGGAAGTAAACAAATTAGCGAAAAAACTAGTGAATATATCACCTGTCAGATCCTGTTCAGTAATCAAATATCCTTGTCGATCAATAATCTAATTGGTAGAGTTGGTTTTCCTTCTTTGGTTTGCATTCATGTGGTAGAATTTCCTATTTCTACCCCCATGTTGCAACCAATGCTATTTAGGTCGCTGCTTCCACTTGAGTTCCTCTTCTGTTAGATGGAGTTCCACTTCTTCTTTGAGTTGCTGTATAGTGCTTATATGATCACCACTACCAGCTGCCTGTATATTAGCAATTCTCTCAATCTTCATCTTAGTGTGAGTTGGGGTTTTTGTTACTATCAAAGTTCCACTTCTGATGTACCCTTTGGCAATTGAGAAGCTTGTTCTTGATCATTGAGCCTACATAATCAATTGCTGTCACTTTACTCCAAGCTTACTTTATGACATTTGAGCAATCCTTCCTTAGAGCCCATGATGCTTCATATATGAAAATAAATTGTTTCCTCCTATTATTGTTTGTGTTAAGGATTAGGTGGAGAGGGGAGTGATATGATTTGATAGCAAGTAGTGCAAAGCATATGGACTTTGGGAATAGTTGTTGCCATCCTGAATTAGCCATAGCTTGATCATGTCTTTCTTTAGTGAACGCCCTTCGTTGCCTATTATTAGACCCGGTAAGCTTATGTCTCTGTGTTGGTAAACCATTGAGTGAGCAGACTTTAATTGCTTCTCTGAAAGCTTCCAATTGTTTGTATGGTCTCAAGGCCACCCCAACCTTTCATTATGGCAAGTAATTTCATTAAATTCATCGATAAAAATCCATGGCAGGTATTATTCACTTTAAAATACTTCAGTAAATTACAGTTGCTTTCCCTTTTTGAAGTTTCTGGATAGTCATTAAAGCCCGTGAACATCCATGGGACAACATTGTTTGTTTCCTTTCATAATTGCACTTATGTTCCATATGGTGAAATTGAAAACCTGCACATCAATGTCATGCTTCCACAAAAGGGCAAGTCCTCCATGATTGCCTTGACTCTCTACTGTCATACAACTATCAAATTTAAACTTTATCTTAATCTCTTCCATTCTAGCCTTCTTGCATTTGGTTTCCATAAGAAAAATCAAATTGGGGCACTTTTTCGAAGTCTGTACCAAATTGGTTTCCATAAGAAAACCAAATTGGGGCACTTTTCCTAACTCGATATAAAACTGCTGATCGATGCATATGTCAATCTCTCTCTCTCTCTCTCTCTCTCTCTCTCTCTCTCCCCCCCCCCCCTCTTCCATCCCTTCATTATTCTCTCTAACGAAAAGTCAAATCATTTTATAGTGAAAAATTCATGCACTTTTCACAGAAGGAAAGTGTAATCAAGATAGGACCCCTTAATCTAGGCCTGTCTATTGCCAATCAAGCTAATTCTTTGGATCAATTTCTATCCCATCAGCTCAAGGAACTGGCTCACTCTAGAAAGCAAGCTAAATGGAAGAGGAGAGCTCAAGACAAGTGTTTCAACTTAGTCCTTATTGACCATATGAGTTCTGAGGTGATTGTCATCACCAGTTCTAACAAATGAATTGCTGGTAAAACTGGGGAGGATGATTTTGTTGGTAACTCTCTTAAAAAACCAAAAACATTGGCCTTACCTGGAGGCATGTTACAGTAGAAGGCATTGGTTGGTGGCAGCACCACCAACAGCCATGAATTGCACAAGTTGGAACTGTCTAGGGTTTGGGAACCCTTGGATAATTTGGCTATATCTTATGGTGAAGAATAAGTGCCCAAAATTTATTTTCCTTATTGAGACTATATGTAGTAGAAGTAAAGTAGAAAAAGTGTGAAGGGGCCTGGGCTTTGAGTACAGGTTTGTGGTGGATAGAAAGGGACTCAGTGGAGGGCTTGCTTTCTTGTGGAAAGATGACATGCATGTAATTCTTGTCTCTTACTCTCTTCAACGTATCTCACTTAAAGTTTCTGAGTGGATGAGAGGCAAGAGTGGTTGTTAATTGGCATTTATGGGTCCCCATTGCTAGTTTAAGGATAGAAAGTTGGAGGTTATTAAGAGCTTTAAAACCAGAAAATGACATGGCTTGGCTTTTTGTGGGATATTTTAAAGAGATTATGCACCATAATGAAAAGTTTCGAGCTGCTGTAAGACCTTTCTGTCAAATGGAAGCAATTAGATTAGCTGTTGAAGAATGTGGATTAAGTGACTTGGGTTTTCAAGGTGATAAATTCACTTGGAGCAATAATAGAGAAGGAATCCAATTTACCATAGAAAAACATGATAGAGCTTTTGGTAATTCTTCTTGGTTTGACTTATTTACAAATACAATAGTGAGAGCTGGGGCAGCTTATTGCTCAGATCATAGCCCCTCTTTATCACAATGGCCTCTGGAGTCATTGAAGTACTCGAGGAGAAAGACCATTTAGATATGAAGCTAAATGGGCCAATAGAGAGGAGTATTGCAAGCTGATTGAGGAAGCTTAGAAAAAGCCAATGCTTAATACATACAAGATAAAGAAAACTATTGAAAGCCTGTCTAGATGTAAGTTAAAGCTTCAGGAGTGAAGTAAAGTAAGTTTTGGGGATTCTAAAAAACTTATCAACTCCAAACTTCAACATATTTTAGTGATACAAAAGGCTAATATGGGGGACCAAGGTAGTAATATTAAGATGTTACAAGGGGTGGTTGACAAGCTTTTGGAAAAGGAGGACATTAATTGGAAACAAAGCACTAAGCAGAAGGGGCTAACGAAAGGTGATAGAAACACCATGTTTTTTCATCAATGTGCTAATCAACAGATGAAGACCAATACCATAAAGCCAATTAAGGATGGCAATGGCAATGAAGCTATAACACTAGAGGCTATTGTTGTCCAGTTCTAGAGCTACTTTCAAGCACTTTTTTCCACTTCTCATCTTGAAGGCATAACAGATTCCTTAGAGAATATGGATCCTAGAATGAATGCTGTAATGAATAATTTGCTTACAAAGAAGTTCACTACTCTAGAAGTAGAGGAGGCTATCTTCCAAATGAACCCTCGTAGTTCCCCTGGACTTGATGTGTTCCCACCTATCTTTTACCAACACCATTGGAGCTCGATTAGCAAAGAGGTTAGTGTTGCTGCATTGTCAGTTCTTAACTCTAAGGGTAGAGTGGATGAGATTAATGAGACTCACATTGTTTTAGTCTCTAAGGTGAAATCTCCCTCAAAAGTGAAAGAATTTAGACCCATAAGTGTGTGCAATGTATTATACAAAATAATCTAAAGAATATTGCCAATAAACTTAAGAAAATCCTCTTAGATATTATATCTCACACTCAATCTGCTTTTGTTCCTGGTAGATTAATATATGATAATGTGATTGTTGCTTTTGAGGCAATGCACACCATGAATAGCAAGCTAACGGGGAAGGTTGGACATATGGCCCTAAAGCTAGACATGAGTATGGCATATGATCGTATTGAGTGGGGTTTTCTCAAAGCCATGATAGTCAAGCTGGGATTTTCTATGAGTTGGGTTGATATGATCATGAATTGTATAGAATCTGTCTCATACTCACTGTTGATTAATAGTGTTCCTCAAACTGCTTTTAAACCATCAAGAGGTATTAGGCAAAGTGACCCCTTATTCTCTTACCTGTTCATTTTGTGTTCTGCGGTGCTGACCTCGTTGCTGAATGAGGCAGAAAGGAAAGGAGCTGTCACATGTATTCCTATTGCTCATGGCAAATTACACATTAATCATCTATTTTTTGCAGATGATAGTTTGCTTTTCTGTAAAGCTAACTCTCTTGAGTGGAGTAGATTAATTTATTTGCTTAGCATGTGTGAAAGAGCATCTGGACAAAGATTGAACAAAGAGAAAACTTCTATCCAGTTTAGTAGGATCACACCAAGAGAATCTCAAGAGTTGATTTTGAACATTGCAGGAGTTAGATGGACTGTGCCATATGAAAAATACCTTGGTTTGCCAGCTCTGGTGGGGAAATCTAGAGCCTTTTCCTTTAAAAGTATACTAGACAGAATATGACTCGGGATTAGTAGCAATAAAATCAAAACTCTTTCTCAAGCAGGCAAGGAGATCCTTCTGAAATCAGTGGTGCAAGCTCTTCCTTACATATTGTATGGGAGTTTTTAAACTCCCCAACAGCTTGATCAAGAACATTAACAGTATAATGCACAATTATTGGTGGGGACAACAAGAACAAGAGAGGAAACTTTACTTGATTTCTTTTAGCACTATGGGGAAAGCCAAGTCAGCTGGAAGGATGGGTTTTAGAGACCTAGAGAGCTTTAATCCGGCCATGCCTGCTAAGCAAGGATGGCATTCATTACAATATCCTTAGTCACTAGCATCTCAAGTTCTTAAACTAAAATATTTTCCAAAGGATTCATTTATGCTAGTTGAACTGGGTAGCAGACCCTCATACATTTGGATAAGCATCATGGCTACAAGATTTTTAGTGGAAAAAGGCACAATTTGGAGACTGGGGAATGGCAAAGGTGTTAAGATTTGGAAAGACAAGTGGCTTCCATAGACTTCCACTTCTAGAATTCACAGTGCTGTTAAAGTGTTGGTAGATAATGCAACAGTGGATAAACTCATTGATCCTGATACCAAGCATTGGAGATCCTCCATAATTAATGAAATATTTTTGAAGGAGGAAGCTACAATTATCAAAAGAATTTCTCTAAGCTGTAGTAATATGCATGACAGACTAATATAGAAGGGTACATCAGATGGTAAATTCACTGTCAGGAGTGCTTACCACTTGAATAAAGATCTGATCATGCAATCAAAGGGCCAATCTTCTAATAGTATGGGTGGTAGCAAGGTGTGGTCTATCATTTGGAAGCTAAACATTTCCCCAACAAATAAAATTTTTTTGTGGATAGCTTGTAGAAAAGGTCTCCCTACCAACCTTAACTTGTTTAAGAGAAAAGTTGTGAAAAAGCCTAACTGCCCTATATGTATAGAGGGAGAAGAGTTTGTAGCTCATGCATTGTGGAGCTGTCTTGCATCTTAAGACATTTGGGGCCAATGCTCCAAACAATTGCAAAATGCTCTTATCCCAATTGTTCTTTAAGGACATTTTGGAATTAAATGTACAGTAATGTATAGTAAAAGATCTTGGAGGAATTTGTTGTGGTCTCTAGAAGAATATGGTAGAGAAGGAATAATTTTATTTTTAAAAATGTTTTTATGCACCCAAATGTAGTGGTGAAGCAGGCTATAGAGGATTTGACAGAGATGAAGTTTCTTCACTCTTTGTTAGTAAAGTAGAAAAGCAGGATTAGTTCAAAGGCTATAACATGGACCCCCCCTCCTGAGAATGTGTTCAAGATCAGTTGGGATGCTGCAGTTGATAAAACCATAGCAGATTTGGGATTAGAATTATCGTAAGGGATCAAAATGGATCAATCATAGCTATAATGAGATTGAATCGATCCATGTGTACTGACCCTTTATTAGCAGAAGCTAGTGGAGCATTGGAAGCTACTAGGTTTGGAATTCATCTAGGTCTCCACCATATCATGTTGGAGGGTGTCTCATTACAGGTTATCCAAGCAATCACAAAGGAAGAGGAATCTTGGACTTCAGTAGGAATGATAGTCAGTGATATAAAGCAGTAGCTGCAACACTTTGATTAGTGGTTTGCCCTTCATGTTAGAAGAGAAATCAATATTGTTGCTTATGTTTTAGCTCAAAATGCCCTTCTAATTTCTGAGGTTGTAGTTGAAATAGAGGACCCTCCTTCATGTATGAAGTCTTTGTTATGACTTTTGATGAATGAATTACATTTCCCTTAAAAAAAAAAATCTTTAAAAACAATTTTTTTTTATCAGAAAATGATAATATCATTCAACAATTGGAAAAAAATGATTACAGACAATCATCAAACCATAAGGCTTGAGAAATACAGTCTGGAATACAATTCTACCAAACATCCATACTTTCAACCTTAAAGGCATTTCTAGCCAACTTATGAGCTACCATATTGCCTTCTCTATATACATGGGAAAACTTACAAGTAGCAAAACATGTGGCAAGCTTCTTAATCTCATAATATAGCACACCTAGCATAGAATTAGTCATATTATCATCATTTAGAGCATCAATACTCAACAAACTGTCACTTTCCACCAAAATATTGGAGACACCCAAAGTGGCACATTGTTGCAAGACTCTAAAGATGGCTAATAGCTCTCCTCCTTCTGAACTCTCCGTAGGGACTTATGCTCGGCTAAGAGCCATAAGGATTTTACCATTTCCATCCCTCAACGCTGCCCCAACTCCGGCCTTATCCCATTCAGGAAATACAACAGCATCAACATTCAGGTTCAGCCAACCAGCTAGGGGGGGTTGCCATTTATAGTGCTTCAGAATCTAGACTCTTGTCTTATGGCTGACTTGATCATGACTTCTCAGCAGAACAAAGGCATTTTCGGCAACAAGTGCAAGACCTAACAGCTCCTGATCATGCACAAACTTGTTTCTGCGAAACCAAAAACCCCAGGCCAAAGCAAATAAAATAGCCAACTTCTCAGATATATTCCTTTCACAAAGTTGCAAGGTCATCTCAAATAATGACAGCTGTTTATTAAGTATTAACGCAAGAAGATAAAAACTCCACATACCTTGAAAACAGCCCCACAATTGACCACTACATAGTGATATCTTCCTTTTCTGATAAACAAAGTCTACAAGTATCGTCTGTTAGGACATGTTTCTTCACCAAAGTCACAGCACTAGGTAGGCCATCCTTACATGCACGCCATGCAAAATTTTTTTTATCTTATTTGGCACTTTCATTTTCCACAAATGTTTCCAGAATTTCTGTTGAGCCTGCATATTTGAAGATTTAGCACATTGAAGTCCAAATTGAGCATAGAGAATCTATAGCAGCTTTGGGCATTGAACAATCCATTACGTTCATGTGCCCAAACCCTTCTCCTATTCGTTATGGGGAATCCATGCTCATTATCAGAACATAAGGGAACTTTGAGAATATCTGAAACTATTTGAATTGAAGAGAGATCTCTACTTTGGAACATCCCACATGATGTCATTGCAAACAAATAAAGAATCAACCAAACCAGATTTAGTACCATCAATTTCAGCCACCCTTTCTGATATCAAAGATAGATGCCTTGGAATCTACTGATCTTGCCATATATTAACAGACCTCCCATTCCCTATTCTCCATCTACAACTTGCATGTAGCCATTTTCGTGCCCCCCCAAATACACCTCCAAGTATAAGACAGAGAATTGCCAAAACTTGCCTTCATAAAACTAGTATGAGGAAAATATTTAGCCTTTAGTAATTTATGCAATAAGGACCCTTCATCTGATAATCTCCATTCTTGTTTTGATTAAAGCTTCTTAAATCCTTAAAGACCAGCCTTCCAAAATTATTTTTCTGACACAATTTGTTCCAACTCAACCAATGAATTTTCCTTTCATTTTCTTTCTAACTCCACCAAAATCTTGACATCAAACTTTCTAACTCAGTACACAAACTAGAAAGTAGAAGGAAACAACTCATTGTATAAGTTGGTATGGATAGGGCTACTGCTTTCAAAAGAACCTCCTTACCACCTTGTGACAACAACTTCTCCTTCCACGCTTGAAGCATTTGCCATACCCATTGTTTTATAGACTTAAAGGCACTCTTTTTTGACCTCCCAATAACAAGTGGAAGTCCCAAGTATTTTTCATATTGTTGTATTTCACCATTACTCCAAAGATTCTTAATCTCATTCTGAGTATCCACATTCACATTGCCACTGAACACAATAGATGTTTTCTCTTTATTTATTCTTTGGCCTGAAACAACTTCGTATCTCTCCAACAACAATTGCACCCTTTATTTTCTTCCACCTCCACACGAAAAAAGACAACACTATCATCTGTAAAGAGAACATTATTTATGTTTGGTGCCCCCTACAAATCTTCAAACCCAAAACTTCATTTCTCAACCCAGCATTTCTTAATAAAGAAATTAGTCCTTTAGTACATATGAGAAATAAATATGGAGATAATGGGTCTCCTTGTCTTAAACCTCTAGTTGGCATAATGAGACCTCTTGACTCTCCATTGATCAAAATAGAAAAAGATATAGATCCAATACAATACATAATCAACTCAATAAACCTCGGATGACACCCCATCACTTCCATAACAGACTTTATAAAACCCCACTCAAGCCGGTCGTATGCCTTGCTCATGTCCTATTTCAAGCACATAAACCCCTTTTTACCTTTCTTTTTGTGCTTTAAGAAATTAACCAACTCATAAGAAATCAAAACATTATCAAAGATAAAATGCCCAGGTACAAAAGCACTTTGACTCTAACTAATTATGCTTGGTAGTATAGATTTATGTCTATTCAGAAGAGCCTTTGCGATAAGTTTATAGGCCACATTACATAAACTAATAGGTCTATAGTCACCCATTTTAATAGCACACTTCTTCTTAGGAATCAGAGTAATATGAGTATGATTCAGTGTAGAAGGAAAAGAACCTGAGTTGAGTGCTTCAAGTACTGCTGCAGTAATCTTGCCACCAACAACATGCTAATATTTTTGAAAAAATATTGGAGACATGCTATCAGGTCCCGGGGCCTTTGTAGGGTTCATTTGATTCAAAGCCCCCTTAACATCATCAGCTATGAACTCCTTCATCAAATGCTAATTAATCTCATCAGAAACTCTCCCAGCCAATGATTCTAAAAAAGCCAAGGAACTAGCATCAACAGACGGAGAAGAGCTTGTGAAAAGGGTTTGAAAATAATTAGGTTTGAAAATAATCAAGAATAACCCCATCCCTCTGAGAACCTTCTTGCCAACATCCATTATCATCTTGAATCTCTAAGATATGATTTTTCCTTTTTCTCTAAGACGCCTTAATGTGAAAATATTTAGTATTACTATCACCCTCTTTGAGCCACAATGCCTTTGAACGTTGTCTCCACACAATCTCTTTTCTCTCCAACTAAAGTTGCACCTCACCCCTTGCAAAATTCAAGTCTTCTATAGGAACCAATCATGGACCCATCTCCTATAAACTGTGCAACGTTTTTTGTGCTTTACTTAGCTGAGCTTGAACATTTCCAAAGCACTGCTTATTCCACCCTTGTAACTGTACTCCACAATCATTAATTAAACCAGAAACAACATCCATAGTAGTAGGACCAGCACACCTCCCCCAAACACCTGTGATAATATTTTCACAATCTTTCTCACCAACCCACATGGCCTCAAATTTGAAAGACTTTTTAACATAACATGGAGAAGCTTCACCCTCCAAATTTACCCAAATAGGTAAATGATCTGAGTAAGCTACCACACCATGAGTTACTCGAGTATTGGGAAAGCTGTCCCACCAAATAGAATTGACCAAGAAACGGTCAATCCTTTCACTAATACATTGATCCACATGTCTCCTATTTGACCATGTAAACTTTGGACTTGAGAAACCCAAATCCCTCAAATAATAGTCTTCAACAGCCTTTCTGAAGGCATAAAGCTGTCTTTCAGGCCTAGGTTTACCCTCACATTTTTCATGAGCAAACAATAATTCATTAAAATCCCCCATCACCAGCCAAGGTTCATCATTAGCTCTACATAAAGATCTTAGCAAACTCCAAGTATTATGCCTCAGGTGAGTCTCAGGAAAACCATATATAGCAGTTAAATACTAGTGTCCCATCCTCAAATTTGAATCATTAATAATAGCATCACTATGAGTAGCTGAATAGTTAATAACAGAAAGATCAACATCGGCATCCCATAACAACACAATACCCCCTTTTCTACCTTGAGAACTAATAGCCAAACAATTTTGAAAACCTAACTTGTACTTACAGGATTCAACTTCACGAGTGGAGAGTCTGGTCTCCTGCAAGAACATGATGTCGGGCCCTTCCCTCTGAATTAAGTCACAGAGGGTGCGAATGTCACGTGGGTTCCCAAGCCCATGGGCATTCCAACTGCAGAGTTTCATGGCTCTCGGCGGTGCTGATCCATAGCCACCGCCGATATCTCAGATTTTGTAACTAAGCTCGCAGCATCATCAAGGATTTGAGCTACTTCAAGACACTTTGATGACCTTCCACTAGAAATTCCCTCCTTCGACGCCCCCTTCTTTTCCTGGAAACCCCCTTCAACGAACCTCGCCCAGAAAGAGCTTCTTGATAACCAACATGTGTCATTTCATGCAGTAGAGAAGTGCATTTCCACTTCTTACTTAGAAGCCCATCCCTTCTGGCTATCCACCTTGTCATTACGGTCCATCCCTTTTGGCCCACCAGGCCCAATAAACATACTGGAGGCCTTACTCGACTCTATGCCAAATGCTTGCCCACCTCAGTAACAACCTCCTCTAACTTCTCGCCCATCTCAACCTTTCCATAACTGCCATGGTCCTGTAAATCCGCACCCATCCCGGCCGTAACTGCCATCGATTCAGGTTGAATTTGTGGCAGAGAAAACACTCCTCCTTCCTCCACTGTATCAGACCCAACCTCAACTACATCCTTTCCCATGACATCCCTAGACGCCGAAGCATGTTGAACTCCCGAAGGAGAAATAGGAGCGTGTTTTAAAGGATTAGGGCCTCTGTTCTTCCCTGTAGATGGGCGATCACCAAACCCATTACTTGCACGAAGCCACATGCCGTAAGGAAAATCCTTCATCGTATGCAACTCAGACCCCCGTATGGCATTGGCACAATCCTTCTCACCATGTCCCAAACATCCACACTAGGAATAGAGATTCGGTAATCTCTCATAAGATAATCGAATCCACACTGGTTCTCCATCCCCAATCATCAATTTTGAACCTCGAATGAGGGGTTTATCAACTGGCAAAATAAAGCATACTCGCAAATACTCCCCCCATTCCATCTCCCCTGCCTCCACATCCACTTCCTCAACAGTTCTAAATTTCTCACCCAATAAACGACCAGCATAATCGGTACGAGCCATTAAAGGTAAATCATGAATTCGTACCCAAAATGAAGCCGTCTTCATCTGAATCTGGTGAACTTGACTTCGACCATCAACTTAAGACATTAAGACCAAACGTTTATCAAACGACCAAGGACCCTCTCGGAGGACCTTTTCCTTATCCTTTATATTTTCAAACTTGGTAAGAATGAGAGTGGAACTCAAATCCCTAAACTTCACCCCCAACACCAAATGCCAAGCTTTCCGCATCGTACTCTTGAAAATCTCTTTATTATAATGCTGCACAGTGAATAACTTCATTATCAGGCACTTACCACCATTCAGAAAAGCATCTGCCAACTTCTCCGACTCCACCACCACCTCCGTATTTTCCTTCTCGGTCAATGAGAGTTGTTGATAGAGATCATGGAGAGAGCCCTCCATTAGCAACAAGAAACCTAAATCAAGAAAAACAAAAGCAGGACACTGTATAGAGGGCAGTGGGAGATGGCCTCTACGTAGGTAACCCTCGGAAACCTAGAGAGGAATATCTGATAACACAACTTTTGTGCTGTATCTTTAAAAACAATTGACACGTCATCTTATCCTAAAAATTTCATCAAAATTTTCACGTTTGATGACGAGGGTGCTTTCCCCCTGCAGTACTCTTTTTGAATTCTCGATATAATTTAATGTTTTTTTAATATAAAAAAAGAGAATAACTAAAATGGAAGGAATATTCAACCCCCGATCGCCAACGTTGTTGTATTTTTCATAGTTTAATATAGTATTACTTAATTTGTAAAAGATGTTTTTCCATCCATATCTACTTCATTATTGCTTTTAGATTTTTTGTAATTTTGAAAATAGATTTGATAAAGCAGGTTGCTCTAAACCAATTCATGGCCGGAATATACACAAAAAATTTGAGAAGTCGGATTTGACGGGAAATGACGTGTAAGGCACTTAGAGGTCGTCACACCAATTTTATCATGGAATATTCCATTCGCTGTCAATTTTTGAAAACATTTGCCGGCCTTTTCTCAGAGCGCTTGTAAAGATTCTTTGTTCGTACATTTAATTATTGTAACGTATGTCGTGCATCGATTGGCTAACTATTAAAAAAAACCCAGTTCATCGATTAATAAATCAAATAAAAATTTATTCACCAACAAAATTATAAGATTTTTCTAATAAGATTTACAATAAAAGAGATAAATATTAATAATAGTTAACAACATGTCAACAACGATGACGACGACGACGATAAATTGATCTCCAAACTGTACTGTGAGTACACCTATCGGCTACCAGTCTCTCTATGTGTGGATGAGAGGTGTGCAGTGATGGGGCAGAAGAAGATGGAAGCTCCACTTCTGGGCAATCATGGGTTTGTCAACGATAACAGGAAGAGTTGGAGCAAGGCTCTGCGGTTCGTTCTTGCATTTATAGCCCTCACAAGTGAGTTTCTCTTTTCCCTTTTTATTGGGTTTTTTTTTTTTTAAATCTTATTTTCTTAGTTCTGGATTCTGCCCTGAATCCTATTATCTGAAAGAGTTTCAGTGGTTGAATCCGAGGAAGACATGTCTGGATCTTCTTTGGTTCATTTATTTTTTATTCCTTCGGTCTTGTGAATAGATCGCAAAATGTATGAACCCACCCCCACCCACTTGTTCGCTGTCAAATGATTTGACTTTTCATTAGAGCTGTTGTTATTCGAACATGAACCCAGTTGCTATACTTTTAAGCACCAAAACAGTTAATCACCAAACTCAGGCTGAATTTGCAGTAATTCAAACATATAATTGTAGTCCCATAAATTTCCAGGCATTCTTCCATTTCGGCCTGGAGCCCAACTCTGGAATTTTGAATGTTTTAGGCAACATCAGAACTACTATTATAAGGAATGTTTCCTAATGTGTTGTCATGATTAGCCAGATGATCGGCAGAGACAGATCTATTTTCTTGAGTCATCTTTTCTTTGCTTTCCGCAATCTAAGGTCATAGGAGCTATAAACCGATTTAACTATGCGCGCAATGTTTGCATTTCAGTTGTAGGCCTTGTACTCAGTGGTGGCGACTTAAGTTCTTGGGTACTAAGAGGAGGAAACAAGTATGATAAGAGAGCTGGAGCCAATGAAGCTGCTGACATTGTTGAGTCAGATCAGGGTGTTGTTGCTGCTGATGATGGTCGATGCTCGGAAATTGGTGTGTCCATGCTTCGGCAGGGTGGACATGCTGTCGATGCTGCAGTGGCCACCGCATTGTGCCTTGGTGTTGTTAATCCGATGGCTAGTGGGATTGGAGGTGGAGGTTTCATGATTGTCCGGTCTTCTTCAACATCACAGGCACAAGCTTTTGACATGAGGGAAACTGCTCCATCAGCAGCTTCACAGGTTCATAATTTCACCAAGCTCAGATTGATTAGCAGTTCAAATCAATTTTGCTTATCTTTTTTAGAGATTGAAGTTTGAACCCGTTGGGTCGCAGGGTTGACTTCAGATTTCACCATTTTCTTCCACTAAAGTTTAACTAACGAGTTTTCTTTTGCCTCTTGTGCGAAAATATGGTTACCAAAATCAGAATATGTATGAGAATAACCCCAAATCCAAAGCTTTTGGTGCACTTGCAATGGGAGTTCCTGGAGAGATAGCAGGCCTTCACAAAGCTTGGTTGCAACACGGGCGTTTGGCATGGAAGACTTTATTCAAACCAGCCATAGAACTCGCTAGAGATGGATTTGCGATTGCTCCATATCTCAGAAAACACATAACTAAGAGTGCAGAGATGATCATGAACGACCTGGGTTTACGACAGGTGTTTGCGCCAAATGGGGAGCTGTTGCAAGAGGGTGATACATGCTATAATGTGGAACTTGGCCACAGCTTAGAGGCAGTGGCAGAGCAGGGGCCACAAGCTTTCTACAATGGAGCCGTTGGTGAGAAATTAGTGAAGGATGTGAGAGAGGCAGGTGGAATTTTGACAATGGAGGATTTAAGGAATTATAGAGTGGATGTAATGGATGCCATGGCAACGAATGTCTCAGGCTACACTATAATTGGAATGCCACCTCCTTCAAGTGGAACACTCGGTCTTTCTCTGGTAATATCTTCACCTCCAAGACGACAGAGTACTAAGATACTAGGTCATTGGTATATTGAACCATACAAGAAGAAACTTTTGAAAGATGATTGCTGTGTTACACTTTATAGACTTAAAAGCTTTTGCATAGCATGTTTAATACCAAACATTTGTAAAAACAGGTTCTAAACATCTTGGACAGCTACGGAGATTCCAATGCTGCAGAAGGCAGTCTTGGTCTACATCGCCTTGTTGAAGCAATGAAACACATGTTTGCGGTCCGAATGAATCTCGGCGACCCTAGATTTGTTGACATAAGTGAATATGTATCAGACATGCTCTCACCATCTTTTGCGAAGCAAATTCAGCAAAAGATACTTGACAACACCACTTTCCCTCCTGAATACTATATGAGCAGGTTTGGTCCATACATTAGTGGTGTAAATTTGAGCTTCCCTATCTGATCGACAATACTGCTAATATTGTAGTATCTATCTCATTATGTTATAAAGTATAAGCCCATAAATTCCAGGTGGAGTCAGCTGAGAGATCATGGAACCAGTCATTTCTGCATTGTGGATACAGATAGAAATGCTGTATCAATGACCACCACAGTAAATTATGCTTTTGGAGCTGGGGTGCTCTCTCCTTCTACTGGGATTGTGCTGAATAATGAGATGGATGACTTCTCAACGCCCACTGAAATTACGCCTGACAAACTCCCTCCGGCTCCAACAAATTTTATTGAACCGAATAAGAGACCGTTATCTTCCATGACTCCGATCATTGTCGTCAAGGTAAAGAAATAAAACAGCTAAAAAAATGATGTTTCCCATGAAGCTTTTTCTTCTGGAACTTATTGCAAATCTGTGCTCAGTTCTCTTTTTATCTTACCTTGGCGCTTGGCAGGATAATCAGCTGGCTGGGGTCATTGGTGGTAGTGGTGGATTACACATAATTCCGGCAGTAATCCAGGTTTTTGTAAACCATTTTATGTTGGGGATGGGACCATTAGATGCAGTTCAGAACCCAAGAATCTACCACAAGGTTCATGACTTGTTTCAGTCCATAAGTATATTTAACTAACAATGGGGATTTGACTCATTCTAATTCCCATGCAGCTAATACCCAATGTGGTTTTGTATGAAAACTGGACTGTGATTGATGGCGATCACATTGAGCTTGACGATGAAAGAAAGATTTTCTTGAAGGAGAGGGGTCATCAACTGCAGGCCAGAGCAGGGGGAGCTATCGTCCAGTTTGCTGTTCAAACTCTCCAAAACCCCATTAAAATGGGTCGAAAACATGGAAAGTATTATAATGACAACATATTCCATGGTACACTTACTGCTGTATGTGACCCTAGAAAGAACGGGAGGCCCGCGGCCATTTAGCCAGCACTACGGTCTCAGATTGAAAAAAAATTATGAGGGAGGGAGAGAAGCCCTTCTGCCTGGAATGTTTTCAAGCTTGGCCTCTAAAATTGTAACTTGTAATTAAAAAATGTTAAGATATTGTTTGCAAATATCAATATAAAGTTGGTCCATGACCATTCTGGCTTTGTCTTAAACCATTTGAAGAAGGCGAAAAAGATCAGACGAGTCCATCAAAATTGGCCTAATTGTACGTTTTTAACATCTCAATTGTATTAACCAAACTCAATATTAAAATTAGCGTTCAAAGCTGAGAAATCTTCATCATAAATTTTGTTCTCTCTAATCACATCGGTTGATATGCCACATTTTATATGGCTTTCAAATTAAGTAGTTAACCTATAAATTCACATATCTAAGATGAAGAGTGGCATTGCTCTATGTAACATCAATAAGGGAAATTGGCAACTGACACTCAGCCATTGGACCTAAGAAATGGATATTGAACAGAGCATAAAAAATTGTGAATGATTTTTTTGCTGTCTCGAAGTCCTCTAATTTACAAAGTTCTAAAAGGAAATATAAAAGGCAGAGGCACTTCTAGATTGATCCATCAACTAGTTTGTGATCAAGACAACAGAACAAAAACCCAACACTAGAATGACAATGCCAGGTTTACATTGTATTTTTGTTGTATTTTTACCATCTTTTTAGCTTATTGTACAATAGGCAACAACACAAGTAAGATGCAAACACTGAAGAATCTAAAAGAAACCCTTAGCAATACACCCGTTCATTATGCTTTGTCCATCAGCTGTATGGGAGCCAAAATGTTAGACTTGCTTGTCTCAACAATACACCCGTTCATGACCATTTCCTCGAGCATAAAATGCGCTTTCTCTAAATGAAACATGATGTCTAGCTCACACTGCAAATTTCAGCCAAAGGAAATAGGAGAAACCAAATCAACTTCATCAAAGGAGGGAAGGAAACTGGATTCGGTAAATAAAATAAAGGATGTGGTTAGAAATAACTGAGACTTACCACATTGCCAAAATGCCGGTCCATTGTTTCCACCAAGAGATGTATGAATTCCAGAATTGCAAGTTCGTTCTATATATGGAAAACAAGAAAGGGGAATGAATGTCGAGAAATAAATCCAATAGGAAATCTAGGAAAATGTTTGAGAGGAGAACACTTTTCTAGTACTGTATTTAACAGAGCTTTAAGTTGAGTTTTGAACAAATAAACAATGGCTTTTAAGAGGCTGTCTCATCCAAGGCCAAGAGGGGCGCATTGCATGAGAAGTATTATGCAAAAAATTTTACAAAGTTGTAGGCAAAGAGAAGTTTCCTGAAACGAATTCATATTTTTTGATTGGCATGGTTCACATTAATTTCTTCTCTCTGTGACAACAAAAATTTCAAAATACAAGCATCATCTCCAGATATGGATAAACAAAGAAACTTACTTCATCATTGTCAACTCCAACCAGGAAAAACAGTGACGCATAGCGCCTGTAAACAATTTTGTAGTTCCGATGCTCGACAAAAGAACACTGTTACCAAAAAACAAAACATATCAGCAACAGATACATGAACCCTGTTCTGACATTGTATAATTAAAATTAACTTTAAGAAAAACTTCAATTTACTGAAAGAAACACATTCTCTGATAACTAATAGCAACTAATACGTTAGCATTGTCCAGATACAGATTCTAGGTAGAACATGATCATGAAGAGCTGACAAAATAAATAAATAAAACATGACCAGAAGAAATTAGAAAACCATAATGTGCTTGACTTAGGCAAGAACTCAACTCTTAAACAAGATATTTATATTCACTTGTAACTAGGCATGATTTTAATAGGAATGATAATCCGTGCAGAGTACACTACAAACTACACAAACTGTCCATGTCTAACAAGGACCACCAAAATATTATGATTTGATAACTTAAGAAAAGGGAAAAATCGTTGTGGATAGACATATCCAAGAATCGCAGTGAGACGGTTGACCATCTCCTTTTATATATTTTTTTATAAGTAAATGATTGTATTAATAAGAATAGGCATAGCCCAAGTACACGATGGTATACACAAGGTAACGCCTATCTAGGAAAAAGAAAAGGAAACAAGAAAGTCATGAAGACCAAGGCCATTAAAATCTACAGATATGGCCCATAGAAATAATTCGCTACCAAAGAGTGATCTAAGTTCCTCTAGAGAGCGTTCCTCGTCTTCGAATGTCCGGTCATTTTGCTCCTGCCATAAGCACCACAGGATACATATTGGCACCATTTTCCACACAACTATGATTTGTGGAGAACCTCCTAGATTTGTCCAACGCAACCACTGTGGCGGGCATAACCCAAGTTAGCTCTAACCTGCAAAACACATCATCCCATATTGCTCTAGCAACCTCACAATGTAGTAGAAGGTGATCCATAGTCTTGCCACTTTTTTTGCACATACAACACCAACCTACTATGATGACCCCACGTTTCCGTAAGTTATCCACCGCCAAAATCTTACCCAGAGAAGCCAACAAGCCAAAAATGCCGCTTTCGGAGGCGCCCTCGCCAAATCCTCTTCCATGGGAATTGATTGTCCTGCGATGGTGTGAGAAACTTATAGAAAGAACGAACCAAGAATGCGCCTTTAATTGCAGGCATCCACCACAACCTATCAACTCCTTGAGTGTCCGGTCTCATGGAGTATAGAAGATGAAAAAAATCCTCAAAGCTACCAACTTCCTAATCTTGGGCAGCCCTATACAAGTTCACGTTCCATTGGACTTGATCCCCATATATCATCGTAACATTAGCCGTTGGGGCTTCTTTTTCACATGCAATCCTGAAAACTGAGGGGAATGAGTCCTTAAGGGAGTTATCTCCATGCCATAGGTTGCTCTAGAAGTTAATTCTAGAGCCATTTCCCAACACAAGTCTAGTATGACGAGTGAGGAAACCCCATCCTCATCTAATATGCTTCCAGACTTTCAC